>JBBPBR010001285.1:0-73135 GCA_037974775.1 Cicer pinnatifidum | reverse complement strand
TTCTTGTCCAATTAGGGTTTTTAACCAATCTTGTGCATCCAATAGGTGTGTTTGTGTCCTTGGATGATCAATTAGGTCATTTTCGTCCTCCCTAGGCTTATTCTTGTCCAATAAGAGTTTTTAACCAATCTTGTGCATCCAATAACTTTGTTTGTGTCATTGAATTAATATTTTGGTAATTTTCGTCCTCCCTAGGCATATTCTTGTCCAATTATGGTTTTTAACCAATCTTGTGCATCCAATAGGTGTGTTTGTGGCAATGGATGATCAATTAGGTCATTTTCGTCCTCCCTAGGCATATTCATGTCCAATTAGGGTTTTTAACCAATCTTGAGCATCCAATAGGTGTGTTTGTGTCATTGGATGATCAATTAGATCATTTTCGTCCTCCCTAGGCTTATTCTTGTCCAATTAGGGTTTTTAACCAATCTTGTGCATCCAATATGTTTGTTTGTGTCATTGAATTAATAATTAGGTTATTTACGTCCTCCCTAGGCATCATCTTGTCCAATTAGGGTTTTTAACCAATCTTTTGCATCCAATAGGTGTGTTTGGGTCATTGGATGATCAATTAGGTCATTTTCGTCCTCCCTAGGCTTATTCTTGTCCAATTAGGGTTTTTAACCAATCTTGTGCATCCAATAACTTTGTTTGTGTCCTTGAATTAATATTTAGGTCATTTTCTTCCTCCCTATGCATATTCTTATCCAATTAGAGTTTTTAACCAATCTTGTGCATCAATTAGGTGTGTTTGTGTCATTGGATGATCAATTAGGTCATTTTCGTCCTCCCTAGGCTTATTCTTGTCCAATTAGGGTTTTTAACCAATCTTGTGCATCCAATAAGTTCATTTGTGTCATTGGATTAACATTTAGGTCATTTTCGTCCTCCCTAGGCATATTCTTGTCCAATTATGGTTTTTAACCAATCTTGTGCATCCAATAGGTGTGTTTGTGTCATTGGATGATCAATTAGGTCATTTTCGTCCTCCCTAGGCTTACTCTTGTCCAATTAGGTTTTTTAACCAATCTTGTGCATCCAATAGGTGTGTTTGTGTCATTGGATGATCAATTAGGTCATTTTCGTCCTCCCTAGGCTTATTCTTGTCCAATTAGGGTTTTTAACCAATCTTGTGCATCCAATAACTTTGTTTGTGTCATTGAATTAATATTTAGGTCATTTTCGTCCTCCCTAGGCATATTCTTGTCCAATTAGTGTTTTTAACCAATCTTGTGCATCCAATAGGTGTGTTTGTGTCATTGGATGATCAATTAGGTCATTTTCGTCCTTCCTAGGCTTATTCTTGTCAAATTAGGGTTTTTAACCAATCTTGTGCATCCAATAGGTGTGTTTGTGTCATTGGATGATCAATTAGGTCATTTTCGTTTTTTCTATGCTTATTCTTGTCTAATTAGGGTTTTTAACCAATCATGTGCATCCAATAAGTTCATTTGTGTCATTGGATGATCAATTAGGTCACTTTCGTCCTCCCTAGGCATATTCTTGTCCAACTAGGGTTTTTAACCAATCTTGTGCTTCCAATAGGTGTGTTTGTGTCATTGGATGATATATTAGGTCATTTTCTTACTCGCTAGGCTTATTCTTGTCCAATTAGGTTTTTTAACCAATCTTGTGCATCCAATAGGTGTGTTTGTGTCATTGGATGATCAATTAGGTCATTTTCGTCCTCCCTAGGCTTATTCTTGTCCAATTAGGGTTTTTGACCAATCTTGTGCATCCAAAAACTTTGTTTGTGTCATTTAATTAATATTTAGGTCATTTTCGTCCTCCCTAGGCATATTCTTGTCCAATTAGTGTTTTTAACCAATCTTGTGCATCCAATAGGTGTGTTTGTGTCATTGGATGATCAATTAGGTCATTTTCGTCCTTCCTAGGCTTATTCTTGTCCAATTAGGGTTTTTAACCAATCTTGTGCATCCAATAGGTGTGTTTGTGTCATTGGATGATATATTAGGTCATTTTCTTACTCGCTAGGCTTATTCTTGTCCAATTAGGTTTTTTAACCAATCTTGTGCATCCAATAGGTGTGTTTGTGTCATTGGATGATCAATTAGGTCATTTTCGTCCTCCCTAGGCTTATTCTTGTCCAATTAGGGTTTTTAACCAATCTTGTGCATCCAATAACTTTGTTTGTGTCATTGAATTAATATTTAGGTCATTTTAGTCCTCCCTCGGCATATTCTTGTCCAACTAGGGTTTTTAACCAATCTTGTGCATCCAATAGGTGTGTTTGTGTCATTGGATGATCAATTAGGTCATTTTCGTCCTCCCTAGGCTTATTCTTGTCCAATTAGGGTTTTTAACCAATCTTGTGCATCCAATAAGTTCATTTGTGTCATTGCATTAACATTTAGGTCATTTTCGTCCTCCCTAGGCATATTCTTGTCCAATTAGGGTTTTTAACCAATCTTGTGTATCCAATAGGTGTGTTTGTTTCATTGGATTAACATTTAGGTCATTTTCGTCCTCCCTAGGCATATTCTTGTCCAATTAGGGTTTTTAACCAAAGTTGTGCATCCAATAAGTTCATTTGTGTCATTGGATGATCAATTAGGTCATTTACGTCCTCCCTAGGCATATTCTGGCATATTCTTGTCCAATTAGGGTTTTTACCCAATCTTGTGCATCCAATAGGTGTGTCTCCCTAGGCTTATTCTTGTCCAATTAGGGTTTTTAACCAATCTTGTGCATCCAATAGGTGTGTTTGTGTCATTGGATGATCAATTAGGTCATTTTCGTCCTCCCTAGGCTTATTCTTGTCCAATTAGGGTTTTTAACCAATCTTGTGCATCCAATAAGTTCATTTGTGTCATTGCATTAACATTTAGGTCATTTTCGTCCTCCCTAGGCATATTCTTGTCCAATTAGGGTTTTTAACCAAAGTTGTGCATCCAATAACTTCATTTGTGTCATTGGATGATTAATTAGGTCATTTTCGTCCTCCCTAGGCATATTCTTGTCCAATTAGGGTTTTTAACGAATCTTGTGCATCCAATAGGTGTGTTTGTGTCATTGGATGATCAATTAGGTCATTTTCGTCCTCCCTAGGCTTATTCTTGTCCTATTAGGGTTTTTAACCAATCTTGTGCATCCAATAAGTTCATTTGTGTCTTTGGATTAACATTTAGGTCATTTTCGTCCTCCCTAGGCATATTCTTGTCCAATTAGGGTTTTTAACCAATCTTGTGCATCCAATAGGTGTGTTTGTGTCATTGGATGATCAATTAGGTCATTTTCGTCCTCCCTAGGCTTATTCTTGTCCAATTAGGGTTTTTAACCAATCTTGTGCATCCAATAGGTGTGTTTGTGGCAATGGATGATCAATTAGGTCATTTTCGTCCTCGCTAGGCTTATTCTTGTCCAATTAGGGTTTTTAACCAATCTTGTGCATCCAATAGGTGTGTTTGTGTCATTGGATGATCAATTAGGTCATTTTCGTCCTCCCTAGGCATATTCTTGTCCAATTAGGGTTTTTAACCAATCTTGTGCATCTAATAAGTTTGTTTGTTTCATTGAATTAATATTTAGGTCATTTTCGTCCTCCCTAGGCATATTCTTGTCCAATTAGGGTTTTTAACCAATCTTGTGCATCCAATAGGTGTGTTTGTGTCATTGGATGATCAATTAGGTCATTTTCGTCCTCCCTAGGCTTATTCTTGTCCAATTAGGGTTTTTAACCAATCTTGTGCATCCAATAAGTTCATTTGTGTCATTGGATGATTAATTAGGTCATTTTCGCCCTGCCTAGGCATATTCTTGTCCAACTAGGGTATTAACCCAATCTTGTGCATCCAATAGGTGTGTTTGTGTCATTGGATGATCAATTAGGTCATTTTCGTCCTCCCTAGGCTTATTCTTGTCCAATTAGGGTTTTTAACCAATCTTGTGCATCCAATAGGTGTGTTTGTGTCATTGGATGATCAATTAGGTCATTTTCGTCCTCCCTAGGCTTATTCTTGTCCAATTAGAGTTTTTAACCAATCTTGTGCATCCAATAAGTTCATTTGTGTCATTGGATTAACATTTAGGTCATTTTCGTCGTACCTAGGCATATTCTTGTCCAATTAGGGTTTTTAACCAATCTTGTGCATCCAATAGGTGTGTTTGTGTCATTGGATGATCAATTTAGGTCATTTTCGTCCTCCCTAGGCATATTCTTGTCCAATTAGGGTTTTTAATCAATCTTGTGCATCCAATAGGTGTGTTTGTGTCATTGGATGATCAATTAGGTCATTTTCGTCCTCCCTAGGCTTATTCTTGTCCAATTAGCGTTTTTAACCAATCTTGTGCATCCAATAGGTGTGTTTGTGTCATTGGATGATATATTAGGTCATTTTCTTCCTCCCTAGGCTTATTCTTGTCCAATTAGGGTTTTTAACCAATCTTGTGCATCCAATAGGTGTGTTTGTGTCATTTGATGATCAATTAGGTCATTTTCGTCCTCCCTAGGTTTATTCTTGTCCAATTAGGGTTTTTAACCAATCTTGTGCATCCAATAAGTTTGTTTGTGTCATTGAATTAATATTTAGGTCATTTTCGTCCTCCCTAGCCATATTCTTGTCCAATTAGGGTTTTTAACCCATCTTGTGCATCCAATAGGTGTGTTTGTGTCATTGGATGATCAATTAGGTCATTTTTGTCCTTCCTAGGCTTATTCTTGTCCAATTAGGGTTTTTAACCAATCTTGTGCATCCAATAAGTTCATTTGTGTCATTGGATTAACATTTAGGTCATTTTCGTCCTCCCTAGGCATATTCTTGTCCAACTAGGGTTTTAAACCAATCTTGTGCATCCAATAGGTGTGTTTGTGTCATTGGATAATCAATTAGGTCATTTTCGTCCTCCCTAGGCTTATTCTTGTCCAATTAGGGTTTTTAACCAATCTTGTGCCTCCAATATGTGTGTTTCTGTCATTGGATGATAAATTAGGTCATTTTCTTCCTCCCCAGGCTTATTCTTGTCCAATTAGGGTTTTTAACCAATCTTGTGCATCCAATAGGTGTGTTTGTGTCATTGGATGATCAATTAGGTCATTTTCGTCCTCCCTAGGCTTATTCTTGTCCAATTAGGGTTTTTAACCAATCTTGTGCATCCAATAACTTTGTTTGTGTCGTTGAATTAATATTTAGGTCATTTTCGTCCTCCCTGGGCTTATTCTTGTCCAATTAGGGTTTTTAACCAATCTTGTGCATCCAATAGGTGTGTTTGTGTCATTGGATGATCAATTAGGTCATTTTCTTCCTCCCTAGGCTTATTCTTGTCCAATTAGGGTTTTTAACCAATCATGTGCATCCAATAACTTTGTCTGTGTCATTGAATTAATATTTAGGTCATTTTCCTCCTCCCTAGGCATATTCTTGTCCAATTAGGGTTTTTAACCAATCTTGTGCATCCAATAGGTGTTTTTGTGTCATTGGATGATCAATTAGGTCATTTTCGTCCTCCCTAGGCTTATTCTTGTCCAATTAGGATTTTTAACCAATCTTGTGCATCCAATAAGTTCATTTGTGTCATTGGATTAACATTTAGGTCATTTTCGTCCTCCCTAGGCATATTCTTGTCCAATTAGGGTTTTTAACCAATCTTGTGCATCCAATAGGTGTGTTTGTGTCATTGGATGATCAATTAGGTCATTTTCGTCCTCCCTAGGCTTATTCTTGTCCAATTAGGATTTTTAACCAATCTTGTGCATCCAATAAGTTCATTTTTGTCATTGGATTAACATTTAGGTCATTTTCGTCCTCCGTAGGCATATTCTTGTCCAATTAGGGTTTTTAACCAATCTTGTGCTTCTAATAGGTGTGTTTGTGTCGTTGGATGATCAATTAGGTCATTTTCGTCCTCCCAAGGCTTATTCTTGTCCAATTAGGGTTTTTAACCAATCTTGTGCCTCCAATAACTTTGTTTATGTCATTGAATTAATATTTAGGTCATTTTCGTCCTCCCTAGGCATATTCTTGTCCAATTAGGGTTTTTAACCAATCTTGTGCATCCAATAGGTGTGTTTGTGTCATTGGATGATCAGTTAGGTCATTTTCGTCCTCCCTAGGAATATTCTTGTCCAATTAGGGTTTTTAACCAATTTTGTGCATCCAATAGGTGTGTTTGTGGCAATGGATGATCAATTAGGTCATTTTCGTCCTCCCTAGGCTTATTCTTGTCCAATTAGGGTTTTTAACCAATCTTGTGCATCCAATAAGTTTGTTTGTGTCATTGAATTAATATTTAGGTCATTTACGTCCTCCCTAGGCATCATCTTGTCCAATTAGGGTTTTTAACCAATCTTGTGCATCCAATAACTTTGTTTGTGTCCTTGAATTAATATTTAGGTCATTTTCTTCCTCCCTATGCATATTCTTGTCCAATTAGGGTTTTTAACCAATCTTGTAAATCCAATAGGTGTGTTTTTGTCATTGGATGATCAATTAGGTTATTTTCGTCCTCCCTAGGCTTATTCTTGTCAAATTAGGGTTTTTAACCAATCTTGTGCATCCAATAGGTGTGTTTGTGTCATTGGATGATCAATTAGGTCATTTTCGTCCTCCCTAGGCTTATTCTTGTCCAATTAGGGTTTTTAACCAATCTTTTGCATCCAATAAGTTCATTTGTGTCATTGGATTAACATTTAGGTCATTTTCGTCCTCCCTAGGCTTATTCTTGTCCAATTAGGGTTTTTAACCAATCTTGTGCATCCAATAGGTGTGTTTGTGTCTTTGGATGATCAATTAGGTCATTTTCGCCCTCCGTAGGCCTATTCTTGTCCAATTAGGGTTTTTAACCAATCTTGTCCATCCGATAAGTTTGTTTGTGTCATTGAATTAATATTTAGGTCATTTTCGTCCTCCCTAGGCATATTCTTGTCCAATTAGGGTTTTTAACCAATCTTGTGCATCCAATAGGTGTGTTTGTGTCATTGGATGATCAATTAGGTCATTTTCGTCCTCCCTAGGCATATTCTTGTCCAATTAGGGTTTTTAACCAATCTTGTGCATCCAATAGGTGTGTTTGTGTCATTGGATGATCAATTAGGTCATTTTCGTCCTCCCTAGGCTTATTCTTGTTCAATTATGGTTTTTAACCAATCTTGGGCATCCAATTTGTTCATTTTTGTCATTGGATTAACATTTAGGTCATATCCGTCCTACCTAGGCATATTCTTGTCCAATTAGGGTTTTTAACCAATCTTGTGCATCCAATAGGTGTGTTTGTGTCATTGGATGATCAATTAGGTCATTTTCGTTCTCCCTAGGCTTATTCTTGTACAATTAGGGTTTTTAACCAATCTTGTGCATCCAATAAGTTCATTTGTGTTATTGGATTAACATTTAGGTCATATTCGTCCTCCCTAGGCATATTCTTGTCCAATTAGGGTTTTTAACCAATCTTGTGCATCCAATAGGTGTGTTTGTGTCATTGGATGATCAATTAGGTCATTTTCGTCCTCCCTAGGCATATTCTTGTCCAATTAGGGTTTGTAACCAATCTTGTGCATCCAATAGGTGTGTTTGTGTCATTGGATGATCAATTAGGTCATTTTCGTCTTCCCTAGGCATATTCTTTTCCAATTAAGGTTTTTAACCAATCTTGTGCATCCAATAGGTGTGTTTGTGTCATTGGATGATCAATTAGGTCATTTTCGTCCTCCCTAGGCTTATTCTTGTCCAATTAGGGTTTTTAACCAATCTTGTGCATCCAATAACTTTGTTTGTGTCATTGAATTAGTATTTAGGTCATTTTCGTCCTCCCTATGCATATTCTTGTCCAATTAGGGTTTTTAACCAATCTTGTGCATCCAATAGGTGTGTTTGTGTCATTGGATGATCAATTAGGTCATTTTCGTCCTCCCTAGGCATATTCTTCTCCAATTAGGGTTTTTAACCAATCTTGTACATCCAATAGGTGTGTTTGTGTCATTGGATGATCAATTAGGTCATTTTCGTCCTCCCTAGGCTTATTCTTGTCCAATTAGGGTTTTTAACCAATCTTGTGCATCCAATAAGTTCATTTGTGTCATTGGATGATCAATTAGGTCATTTTCGTCCTCCCTAGGCATATTCTTGTCCAACTAGGGTTTTTAACCAATCTTGTGCATCCAATAGGTGTGTTTGTGTCTTTGGATGATCAATTAGGTCATTTTCGCCCTCCCTAGGCTTATTCTTGTCCAATTAGGGTTTTTAACCAATCTTGTGCATCCAATAAGTTTGTTTGTGTCATTGAATTAATATTTAGGTCATTTTCCTCCTCCCTAGGCATATTCTTGTCCAATTAGAGTTTTTAACCAATCTTGTGCATCTAATAGGTGTGTTTGTGTCATTGGATGATCAATTAGGTCATTTTTGTCCTCCCTAGGCATATTCTTGTCCAATTAGGGTTTTTAACCAATCTTGTGCTTCCAATAGGTGTGTTTGTGTCATTGGATGATCAATTAGGTCATTTTCGTCCTCCCTAGGCTTATTCTTGTCCAATTAGGGTTTTTAACCAATCTTGTGCATTCAATAAGTTTGTTTGTGTCATTGAATTAATATTTAGGTCATTTTCATCCTCTCTAGGCATATTCTTGTCCAATTAGGGTTTTTAACCAATCTGGTGCATCCAATAGGTGTGTTTGTGGCAATGGATGATCAATTAGGTCATTTTCGTCCTCCCTAGGCTTATTCTTGTCCAATTAGGGTTTTTAACCAATCTTGTGCATCCAATAGGTGTGTTTGTGTCATTGGATGATCAATTAGGTCATTTTCGTCCTCCCTAGGCTTATTCTTGTCCAATTAGGGTTTTTCACCAATCTTGTGTATCCAATAGGTGTGTTTGTGTCATTGGATGATCAATTAGGTCATTTTCGTCCTCCCTAGGCTTATTCTTGTCCAATTAGGGTTTTTAACTAATCTTGTACATCCAATAAGTTCATTTGTGTCATTGGATTAACATTTAGGTCATTTTCGTCCTCCCTAGGCATATTCTTGTCCAATTAGGGTTTTTAACCAATCTTGTGCATCCAATAGGTGTGTTTGTGTCATTGGATGATCAATTAGGTCATTTTCGTCCTCCCTAGGCTTATTCTTGTCCAATTAGGGTTTTTAACCAATCTTGTGCATCCAATAAGTTCATTTGTGTCATTGCATTAACATTTAGGTCATTTTCGTCCTCCCTAGGCATATTCTCGTCCAATTAGGGTTTTTAACCAATCTTGTGCATCCAATAGGTGTGTTTGTGTCATTGGATGATCAATTAGGTCATTTTCGTCCTCACTAGGCTTATTCTTGTCCAATTAGGGTTTTTAACCAATCTTGTGCATCCAATAAGTTGAGTTGTGTCATTGGATGATCAATTAGGTCATTTTCGTCCTCCCTAGGCTTATTCTTGTCCAATTAGGGTTTTTAACCAATCTTGTGCATCCAATAGGTGTGTTTGTGTCATTGGATGATCAATTAGGTCATTTTCGTCGTCCCTAGGCTTATTCTTGTCCAACTAGGGTTTTTACCCAATCTTGTGCATCCGACAAGTTTGTTTGTGTCTTTGAATTGATATTTAGGTCATTTTCGTCCTCCCTAGGCATATTCTTGTCCAATTAGGGTTTTTAACCAATCTTGTGCATCCAATAGGTGTGTTTGTGTCATTGGATGATCAATTAGGTCATTTTCGTCCTCCCAAGGCTTATTCTTGTCCAATTAGGATTTTTAACCAATCTTGTGCATCTAATAGGTGTGTTTGTGTCATTGGATGATCAATTAGGTCATTTTCGTCCTCCCTAGGCTTATTCTTGTCCAATTAGGGTTTTTAACCAATCTTGTGCATCCAATAGGTGTGTTTGTGTCATTGGATGATCAATTAGGTCATTTTCGTCCTCCCTAGGCTTATTCTTGTCCAATTAGGGTTTTTAACCAATCTTGTGCATCCAATAAGTTTGTTTGTGTCATTGAATTAATATTTAGGTCATTTTCGTCCTCCTTAGGCATCATCTTGTCCAATTAGGGTTTTTAACCAATCTTTTGCATCCAATAGGTGTGTTTGTGTCATTGGATGATCAATTAGGTCATTTTCGTCCTCCCTAGGCTTATTCTTGTCCAATTAGGGTTTTTAACCAATCTTGTGCATCCAATAACTGTGTTTGTGTCATTGGATTAATATTTAGGTCATTTTCGTCCTCCCTAGGCATATTCTTGTCCAATTAGGGTTTTTAACCAATCTTGTGCATCCAATAGGTGTGTTTGTGTCATTGGATGATCAATTAGGTTATTTTCGTTCTCCCTAGGCTTATTCTTGTCCAATTAGGGTTTTTAACGAATCTTGTACATCTAATAAGTTCATTTGTGTCATTGGATTAACATATAGGTCATTTTCGTCCTCCCTAGGCATATTCTTGTCCAATTAGGGTTTTTAACCAATCTTGTGCATCCAATAGGTGTGTTTGTGTCATTGGATGATCAATTAGGTCATTTTCGTCCTCCCTAGGCTTATTCTTGTCCAATTAGGGTTTTTAACCAATCTTGTGCATCCAATAACTTTGTTTGTGTCGTTGAATTAATATTTAGGTCATTTTCGTCCTCATTAGGCATATTCTTGTCCAATTAGGGTTTTTAACCAATCTTGTGCATCCAATAGGTGTGTTTGTGTCATTGGATGATCAATTAGGTCATTTTCGTCCTCCCTAGGCTTATTCTTGTCCAATTAGGGTTTTTAACCAATCTTGTGCATCCAATAACTTTGTTTGTGTCATTGAATTAATATTTAGGTCATTTTCGTCCTCCCTAGGCATATTCTTGTCCAATTAGGGTTTTTAACCAATCTTGTGCATCCAATAGGTGTGTTTGTGTCATTGGATGATCAATTAGGTCATTTTCGTTCCCCCTAGGCTTATTCTTGTCCAATTAGGGTTTTTCACCAATCTTGTGCATCCAATAACTTTGTTTGTGTCATTGAATTAATATTTAGGTCATTTTCGTCCTCCCTAGGCATATTCTTGTCCAATTAGGGTTTTTAACCAATCTTGTGCATCCAATAGGTGTGTTTGTGTCATTGGATGATCAATTAGGTCATTTTCGTCCTCCCTAGGCTTATTCTTGTCCAATTAGGGTTTTTAACCAATCTTGTGCATCCAATAACTTTGTTTGTGTCATTGAATTAATATTTAGGTCATTTTCGTCCTCCCTAGGCATATTCTTGTCCAATTAGGGTTTTTAACCAATCTTGTGCATCCAATAGGTGTGTTTGTGTCATTGGATGATCAATTAGGTCATTTTCGTCCTCCCTAGGCTTATTCTTGTCCAATTAGGGTTTTTAACCAATCTTGTTCATCCAATAGGTGTGTTTGTGTCAATGGATGATCAATTAGGTCGTTTTCGTCGTCCCTAGGCTTATTCATGTCCAATTAGGGTTTTTAACCAATCTTGTGCATCCAATAGGTGTGTTTGTGTCATTGGATGATCAATTAGGTCATTTTCGTCCTACCTAGACTTATTCTTGTCAAATTAGGGTTTTTAATCAATCTTGTGCATCCAATAACTTTGTTTGTGTCATTGAATTAATATTTAGGTCATTTTCGTCCTCCCTAGGCATATTCTTGTCCAATTAGGGTTTTTAACCAATCTTGTGCATCCAATAGGTGTGTTTGTGTCATTGGATGATCAATTAGGTCATTTTCGTCCTCCCTAGGCTTATTCTTGTCCAATTAGGGTTTTTAACCAATCTTGTGCATCCGATAAGTTTGTTTGTGTCATTGAATTAATATATAGGTAATTTTCGTCCTCCCTAGGCATATTCTTGTCCAATTAGGGTTTTTAACCAATCTTGTGCATCCAATAGGTGTGTTTGTGTCATTGGATGATCAATTAGGTCATTTTCGTCCTCCCTAGGCTTATTCTTGTCCAATTAGGGTTTTTAACCAATCTTGTGCATCCAATAAGTTGAGTTGTGTCATTGGATTAACATTTAGGTCATTTTCGTCCTCCCTAGGCTTATTCTTGTCCAATTAGGGTTTTTAACCAATCTTGTGCATCCAATAACTTTGTTTGTGTCCTTGAATTAATATTTAGGTCATTTTCGTCATCCCTAGGCATATTCTTGTCAAATTAGGGTTTTTAACCAATCTTGTGCATCCAATAGGTGTGTCTGTGTCATTGGATGATCAATTAGGTCATTTTCGTCCTCCCTAGGCATATTCTTGTCCAATTAGGGTTTTTAACCAATCTTGTGCATCCAATAGGTGTGTTTGTGTCATTGGATGATCAATTAGGTCATTTTCGTCCTCCCTAGGCTTATTCTTGTCCAATTAGGGTTTTTAACCAATCTTGTGCATCCAATAAGTTGAGTTGTGTCATTGGATTAACATTTAGGTCATTTTCGTCCTCCCTAGGCTTATTCTTGTCCAATTAGGGTTTTTAACCAATCTTGTGCATCCAATAAGTTTGTTTGTGTCATTGAATATATTTAGGTTATTTTCGTCCTCCCTAGGCATATTCTTGTCCAATTAGGGTTTTTAACCAATCTTGTGCATCCAATAGGTGTGTTTGTGTCATTGGATGATCAATTAGGTCATTTTCGTCCTCCCAAGGCTTATTCTTGTCCAATTAGGGTTTTTAACCAATCTTGTGCATCCAATAGGTGTGTTTGTGTCATTGGATGATCAATTAGGTCATTTTGGTCCTCCCTAGGCATATTCTTGTCCAAGTAGGGTTTTTAACCAATCTTGTGCATCCAATAGGTGTGTTTGTGTCATTGGATGATCAATTAGGTCATTTTTGTCCTCCCTAGGCTTATTCTTGTCCAATTAGGGTTTTTAACCAATCTTGTGCATCCAATAAGTTTGTTTGTGTCATTGAATTAATATTTAGGTTATTTTCGTCCTCCCTAGGCATATTCTTGTACAATTAGGGTTTTTAACCAATCTTGTGCATCCAATAGGTGTGTTTGTGTCATTGGATGATCAATTAGGTCATTTTCGTCCTCCCTAGGCTTATTCTTGTCCAATTAGGGTTTTTAACCAATCTTGTGCATCCAATAACTTTGTTTGTGTCCTTGAATTAATATTTAGGTCATTTTCGTCCTCCCTAGACATATTCTTGTCCAATTAGGGTTTTTAACCAATCTTGTGCATCCAATAGGTGTGTTTGTGTCATTGGATGATCAATTAGGTTATTTTCGTCCTCCCTAGGCTTATTCTTGTCCAATTAGGGTTTTTAACCAATCTTGTGCATCCAATACGTTCATTTGTGTCATTGGATGATCAATTAGGTCATTTTCGTCCTCCCTAGGCATATTCTTGTCCAATTAGGGTTTTTAACCAATCTTGTGCATACAATAGGTGTGTTTGTGTCATTGGATGACCAATTAGGTCATTTTCGTCCTCCCTAGGCATATTCTTGTCCAATTAGGGTTTTTAACCAATCTTGTGCATCCAATAGGTGTGTTTGTGTCATTGGATGATCAATTAGGTCATTTTCGTCCTCCCTAGGCTTATTCTTGTCCAATTAGGGTTTTTAACCAATCTTGTGCATCCAATAAGTTGAGTTGTGTCATTGGATTAACATTTAGGTCAATTTCGTCCTCCCTAGGCTTCTTCTTGTCCAATTAGGGTTTTTAACCAATCTTGTGCATCCAATAGGTGTGTTTGTGTCATTGGATGATCAATTAGGTCATTTTCGTCCTCCCTAGGGTTATTCTTGTCCAATTAGGGTTTTTAACCAATCTTTTGCATCCAATAGGTGTGTTTGTGTCATTGGATGATCAATTAGGTCATTTTCGTCCTCCCTAGGCTTATTCTTGTCCAATTAGGGTTTTTAACCAATCTTGTGCATCCAATAGGTGTGTTTGTGTCATTGGATGATCAATTAGGTCATTTTCGTCGTCCCTAGGCTTATTCTTGTCCAATAAGAGTTTTAAACCAATCTTGTGCATCCAATAACTTTGTTTGTGTCATTGAATTAATATTTTGGTAATTTTCGTCCTCCCTAGGCATATTCTTGTCCAATTATGGTTTTCAACCAATCTTGTGCATCCAATAGGTGTGTTTGTGTCATTGGATGATAAATTAGGTCATTTTCGTCCTCCCTAGGCTTATTCTTGTCCAATTAGGGATTTTAACCAATCTTGTGCATCCAATCGGTGTGTTTGTGTCATTGGATGATCAATTAGGTCATTTTCGTCCTCCCTAGGCTTATTCTTGTCCAATTAGGGTTTTTAACCAATCTTGTACATCCAATAGGCGTGTTTGTGTCATTGGATGATCAATTAGGTCATTTTCGTCCTCCCTAGGCTTATTCTTGTCCTATTAGGGTTTTTAACCAATCTTGTGCATCCAATAAGTTCATTTGTGTCATTGGATGATCAATTAGGTCATTTTCGTCCTCCCTAGGCATATTCTTGTCCAACTAGGGTTTTTAACCAATCTTGTGCATCCAATAGGTGTGTTTGTGTCTTTGGATGATCAATTAGGTCATTTTCGTCCTCCCTAGGCTTATTTTTGTCCAATTAAAGGTTTTTAACCAATCTTGTGCATCCAATAGGAGTGTTTGTTTCATTGGATGATCAATTAAGTCATTTTCGTCCTCCCTATGCCTATTCTTGTCAAATTATGGTTTTTAACCAATCTTGTGCGTCCAATAAGTGTGTTTGTGTCATTGGATGATCAATTGGGTCATTTTAGTCCTCCCTAGGCTTATTCTTGTCCAATTAGGGTTTTTAACCAATCTTGTGCTTCCCATAGGTGTGTTTGTGACATTGGATGATCAATTAGGTCATTTTCGTCCTCCCTAGGCTTATTCTTGTCCAATTAGGGTTTTTAACCAATCTTGTGCATCCAATAAGTTTGTTTATGTCATTGAATTAATATTTAGGTCATTTTCGTCCTCCCTAGGCATATTCTTGTCCAATTAGGGTTTTTAACCAATCTTGTGCATCCAATAGGTTTGTTTGTGTCATTGGATTATTAATTAGGTCATTTGCGTCCTCCCTAGGCATATTCTTGTCCAATTAGTGTTTTTAACCAATTTTGTGCATCCAATAGGTGTGTTTGTGGCAATGGATGATCAATTAGGTCATTTTCGTCCTCCCTAGGCTTATTCTTGTCCAATTATGGTTTTTAACCAATCTTGTGCATCCAATAAGTGTGTTTGTGTCATTGGATGATCAATTGGGTCATTTTAGTCCTCCCTAGGCTTATTCTTGTCCAATCTTGTGCATGCAATAACTTTGTTTGTGTCATTGAATTAATATTTAGGTCATTTTCGTCCTCCCTAGGCATATTCTTGTCCAATTAGGGTTTTTAACCAATCTTGTGCATCCAATAGGTGTGATTGTGTCATTGGATGATCAATTAGGTCATCTTCGTCCTCCCTAGGCTTATTCTTGTCCAATTAGGGATTTTAACCAATCTTGTGCATCCAATAGGTGTGTTTGTGTCATTGGATGATCAATTAGGTCATTTTCGTCCTCCCAAGGCTTATTCTTGTCCAATTAGGGTTTTTAACCAATCTTGTGCATCCAATAAGTTCATTTGTGTCATTGGATGATCAATTAGGTCATTTTCGTCCTCCCTATGCATATTCTTGTCCAACTAGGGTTTTTAACCAATCTTGTGCATCCAATAGTTGTGTTTGTGTCATTGGATGATCAATTAGGTCATTTTCGTCCTCCCTAGGCTTATTCTTGTCCAATTAGGGTTTTTAACCAATCTTGTGCATCCAATAACTTTGTTTGTCTCATTGAATTAATATTTAGGTCATTTTCGTCCTCCCTAGGCATATTCTTGTCCAATTAGGGTTTTTAACCAATCTTGTGCATCCAATAGGTGTGTTTGTGTCATTGGATGATCAATTAGGTCATTTTCGTCCTCCCTAGGCTTATTCTTGTCCAATTAGGGTTTTTAACCAATCTTGTGCATCCAATAACTTTGTTTGTGTCGTTGAATTAATATTTAGGTCATTTTCGTCCTCCCTAGGCTTATTCTTGTCCAATTAAGGTTTTTAACCAATCTTGAGCATCCAATAACTTTGTTTGTGTCATTGAATTAATATTTAGGTCATTTTCGTCCTCCCTAGGCATATTCTTGTCCAATTAGGGTTTTTAACCAATCTTGTGCATCCAATAGGTGTGTTTGTGTCATTGGATGATCAATTAGGTCATTTTCGTCCTCCCTAGGCTTATTCTTGTCCAATTAGGGTTTTTAACCAATCTTGTGCATCCAATAAGTTCATTTGTGTCATTGGATTAACATTTAGGTCATTTTCGTCCTCCCTAGGCATATTCTTGTCCAATTAGGGTTTTTATCCAATCTTGTGCATCCAATAAGTTCATTTGTGTTATTGGATTAACATTTAGGTCATTTTCATCCTCCCTAGGCATATTCTTGACCAATTAGGGTATTTAACAAATCTTGTGCATCCAATAAGTTAGTTTGTGTCATTGAATTAATATCTAGGTCATTTTCGTCCTCCCTAGGCATATTCTTGTCCAATTAGGGTTTTTAACCAATCTTGTGCATTCAATAGGTGTGTTTGTGTCATTGGATAATCAATTAGGTCATTTTCGTCCTCCCTAGGCTTATTCTTGTCCAATTAGGGTTTTTAACCAATCTTGTGCATCCAATAACTTTGTTTGTGTCATTGAATTAATATTTAGGTCATTTTCGACCTCCCTAGGCATATTCTTGTCCAATTAGGGTTTTTAACTAACGTTGTGCATCCAATAGGTGTGTTTGTGTCATTGGATGATCAATTAGGTCATTTTCGTTCTCCCTAGGCATGTTCTTGTCCAATTTGGGTTTTTAACCAATCTTGTGCTTCCAATAGGTGTGTTTGTGTCATTAGATGATCAATTAGGTCATTTTCGTCCTCCCTAGGCTTATTCTTGTCCAATTAGGGTTTTTAACCAATCTTGTGATTCCAATAAGTTCATTTGTGTCATTGGATTAACATTTAGGTCATTTTCGTCCTCCCTAGGCATATTCTTGTCCAATTAGGGTTTTTAACCAATCTTGTGCATCCAATAGGTGTGTTTGTGTCATTGGATGATCAATTATGTCATTTTCGTCCTCCCTAGGCTTATTCTTGTCCAATTAGGGTTTTTAACCAATCTTGTGCATCCAAAAACTTTGTTTGTGTCATTGAATTAATATTTAGGTCATTTTCGAACTCCCTAGGCATATTCTTGTCCAATTAGGGTTTTTAACCAATGTTGTGCATCCAATAGGTGAGTTTGTGTCATTGGATGATCAATTAGGTCATTTTCGTCCTCCCTAGGCATGTTCTTGTCCAATTAGGGTTTTTAACCAATCTTGTGCTTCCAATAGGTGTGTTTGTGTCATTAGATGATCAATTAGGTCATTTTCGTCCTCCCTAGGCTTATTCTTGTCCAATTAGGGTTTTTAACCAATCTTGTGCATCCAATAAGTTCATTTGTTTCATTGGATTAACATTTAGGTCATTTTCGTCCTCCCAAGGCAAATTCTTTTCCAATTAGGGTTTTTAACCAATCTTGTGCATCCAATAGGTGTGTTTGTGTCATTGGATGATCAATTAGGTCATTTTCGTCCTCCCTAGGCTTATTCTTGTCCAATTAGGGTTTTTAACCAATCTTGTGCATCCAATAGGTGTGTTTGTGTCATTGGATGATCAATTAGGTCATTTTCGTCCTCCCTAGGCTTATTCTTGTCCAATTAGGGTTTTTAACCAATCTTGTGCATCAAATAAGTTCATTTGTGTCATTGGATGATCAATTAGGTCATTTTGGTCCTCCCTAGGCATGTTCTTGTCCAACTATGGTTTTTAACCAATCTTGTGCATACAATAGGCGTGTTTGTGTCATTGGATGATCAATTAGGTCATTTTCGTCCTCCCAAGGCTTATTCTTGTCCAATTAGGGTTTTTAACCAATCTTGTGCATCCAATAGGTGTGTTTGTGTCATTGGATGATCAATTAGGTCATTTTCGTCCTCCCTAGGCTTATTCTTGTCCAATTAGGGTTTTTAACCAATCTTGTGCATCCAATAGGTCTGTTTGTGTCATTGGATGATCAATTAGGTCATTTTCGTCCTCCCTAGGCTTATTCTTGTCCAATTAGGGTTTTTAACCAATCTTGTGCATCCAATAGGTGTGTTTGTGTCATTGGATAATCAATTAGGTCACATTGATCCTCCCTAGGCTTATTCTTGTCCAATTAGGGTTTTTAACCAATCTTGTGCATCCAATAAGTTCATTTGTGTCATTGGATTAACATTTAGGTCATTTTCGTCCTCCCTAGGCATATTCTTGTCCAATTAGGGTTTTTAACCAATCTTATGCATCCAATAAGTTCATTTGTGTTATTGGATTAACATTTAGGTCATTTTCGTCCTCCCTAGGCATATTCTTGTCCAATTAGGGTTTTTAACCAATCTTGTGCATCCAATAGGTGTGTTTGTGTCATTGGATGATCAATTAGGTCATTTTCGTCCTCCCTAGGCTTATTCTTGTCCAATTGGGGTTTTTAACCAATCTTGTGCATCCAATAGGTGTGTTTGTTTCATTGGATGATCAATTAGGTCATTTTCGTCCTCCCTAGGCTTATTCTTGTCCAATTAGGGTTTTTAACCAATCTTGTGCATCCAATAAGTTTGTTTGTGTCATTGAATTAATATTTAGGTCATTTTTGTCCTTCCTAAGCATATTCTTGTCCAATTAGGGTTTTTAACCAATCTTGTGCATCCAATAGGTGTGTTTGTGTCATTGGATGATCAATTAGGTCATTTTCGTCCTCCCTAGGCTTATTCTTGTCCAATTAGGGTTTTTAACCAATCTTGTGCATCCAATAGGTGTGTTTGTGTCATTGGATGATCAATTGTGTCATTTTCGTCCTCCCTAGGCTTATTCTTGTCCAATTAGGGTTTTTAACCAATCTTGTGCATCCAATAAGTTGAGTTGTGTCATTGGATTAACATTTAGGTCATTTTCATTCTCCCTAGGCTTATTCTTGTCCAATCAGGGTTTTTAACCCATCTTGTGCATCCAATAAGTTCATTTGTGTTGCATTAATATTTAGGTCATTTTCGTCCTCCCTAGGCATATTCTTGTCAAATTAGGGTTTTTAACCAATCTTGTGCATCCAATAGGTGTGTTTGTGTCATTGGATGATCAATTAGGTCATTTTCGTCCTCCCTATGCTTATTCTTGTCCAATTAGGGTTTTTAACCAATCTTGTGCATCCAATAAGTTCATTTATGTCATTGAATGATATTTTAGGTCATTTTCGTCCTCCCTAGGCTTATTCTTGTCCAATTAGGGTTTTTAACCAATCTTGTGCATCCAATAAGTTGAGTTGTGTCATTGGATTAACATTTAGGTCATTTTCGTCCTCCCTAGGCTTATTCTTGTCCAATTAGGGTTTTTAACCAATCTTGTGCATCCAATAAGTTTGTTTGTGTCATTGAATTAATATTTAGGTCATTTTCGTCCTCCCTAGGCATATTTTTGTCCAATTATGGTTTTTAACCAATCTTGTGCATCCAATAGGTGTGTTTGTGTCATTGGATGATCAATTAGGTCATTTTCGTCCTCCCTAGGCTTATTCTTGTCCAATTAGGGTTTTTAACCAATCTTTTGCATCCAATAGGTTTGTTTGTTTCATTGGATGATCAATTAGGTCATTTTCGTCCTCCCTAGGCTTATTCTTGTCCAATTAGGGTTTTTAACCAATCTTGTGCATCCAATAGGTGTGTTTGTGTCATTGGATGATCAATTAGGTCATTTTCGTCCTCCCTAGGCTTATTCTTGTCCAATTAGGGTTTTTAACCAATCTTGTGCATCCAATAACTTTGTTTGTGTCATTGAATTAATATTTTGGTCATTTTCGTCCTCCCTAGGCATGTTCTTGTCCAACTAGGGTTTTTAACCAATCTTGTGCATCCAATTGGTGTGTTTGTGTCATTGGATGATCAATTAGGTCATTTTCGTCCTCCCTAGGCTTATTCTTGTCCAATTAGGGTTTTTAACCAATCTTGTGCATCCAATAGGTGTGTTTGTGTCATTGGATGATCAATTAGGTCATTTTCGTCCTCCCTAGGCTTATTCTTGTCCAATTAGGGTTTTTAACCAATCTTGTGCATCCAATATCTTTGTTTGTGTCATTGAATTAATATTTAGGTCATTTTCGTCCTCCCTAGGCTTATTCTTGTCCAATTAGGGTTTTTAACCAATCTTGTGCATCCAATAGGTGTGTTTGTGTCATTGGATGATCAATTAGGTCATTTTCGTCGTCCCTAGGCATATTCTTGTCCAACTAGGGTTTTTAACCAAACTTGTGCATCCAATAGGTGTGTTTGTGTCATTGGATTATCAATTAGGTCATTTTCGTCCTCCTTAGGCTTATTCTTGTCCAATTAGGGTTTTTAATCAATCTTGTGCATCCAATAGGTGTGTTTGTGTCATTGGATGATCAATTAGGTCATTTTCGTCCTCCCTAGGCTTATTCTTGTCCAATTAGGGTTTTTAACCAATCTTGTGCATCCAATAAGTTCATTTGTGTCATTGGATTAACATTTAGGTCATTTTCGTTCTCCCTAGGCATATTCTTGTCCAATTAGGGTTTTTAACCAATCTTCTGCATCCAATAGGTGTGTTTGTGGCATTGGATGTTCAATTTAGGTCATTTTCGTTCTCCCTAGGCATATTCTTGTCCAACTAGGGTTTTTAACCAAACTTGTGCATCCAATAGGTGTGTTTGTGTCATTGGATTATCAATTAGGTCATTTTCGTCCTCCTTAGGCTTATTCTTGTCCAATTAGGGTTTTTAATCAATCTTGTGCATCCAATAGGTGTGTTTGTGTCATTGGATGATCAATTAGGTCATTTTCGTCCTCCCTAGGCTTATTCTTGTCCAATTAGGGTTTTTAACCAATCTTGTGCATCCAATAAGTTCATTTGTGTCATTGGATTAACATTTAGGTCATATTCGTCCTCCGTAGGCATATTCCTGTCAAATTAGGGTTTTTAACCAATCTTGTGCATCCAATAGGTGTGTTTGTGTCATTGGATGATCAATTAGGTCATTTTCATCCTCCCTAGGCATATTCTTGTCCAGTTAGGGTTTTTAACCAATCTTGTCCATCCAATAGGTGTGTTTGTGTCATTGGATGATCAATTAGGTCATTTTCGTCCACCCTAGGCTTATTCTTTTCCAATTAGGGTTTTTAACCAATCTTGTGCATCCAATAAGTTCATTAGTGTCATTGGATGATCAATTAGGTCATTTTCGTCCTCCCTAGGCATGTTCTTGTCCAACTAGGGTTTTTAACCAATCTTGTGCATCCAATAGGTGTGTTTGTGTCATTGGATGATCAATTAGGACATTTTCGTCCTCCCTAGGCTTATTCTTGTCCAATTAGGGTTTTTAACCAATCTTGTGCATCCAATAAGTTTGTTTGTGTCATTGAATTCATATTTAGGTCATTTTTGTCCTCCCTAGGCATATTCTTGTCCAATTAGGGTTTTTAACCAATCTTGTGCATCCAATAGGTGTGTTTGTGTCATTGGATGATCAATTAGGTCATTTTCGTTCTCCCTAGGCATATTCTAGTCCAATTAGGGTTTTTAACCAATCTTGTGCATCCAATAGGTGTGTTTGTGTCATTGGATGATCAATTAGGTCATTTTCGTCCTCCCTAGGCTTATTCTTGTCCAATTAGGGTTTTTAACCAATCTTGTGCATCCAATAAGTTCATTTGTGTTATTGGATTAACATTTAGGTCATATTCGTCCTCCGTAGGCATATTCTTGTCCAATTAGGGTTTTTAACCAATCTTGTGCATCCAATAGGTGTGTTAGTGTCATTGGACGATCAATTAGGTCATTTTCGTCCTCCCTAGGCATATTCTTGTCCAATTACGGTTTTTAACCAATATTGTGCATCCAATAGGTGTGTTTGTGTCATTGGAAGATCAATTAGGTCATTTTCGTCCACCCTAGGCTTATTATTGTCCAATTAGGGTTTTTAACCAATCTTGTGCATCCAATAAGTTCATTAGTGTCATTGGATGATCAATTAGGTCATTTTCGTGCTCCCTAGGCATGTTCTTGTCCAACTAGGGTTTTTAACCAATCTTGTGCATCCAATAGGTGTGTTTGTGTCATTGGATGATCAATTAGGTCATTTTCGTCCTCCCTAGGCATATTATTGTCCAATTAGGGTTTTTAACCAATCTTGTGCATCCAATAAGTTTGTTTGTGTCATTGAATTAATATTTAGGTCATTTTCGTCCTCCCTAAGCATATTATTGTCCAATTATGGTTTTCAACCAATCTTGTGCATCCAATAGGTGTGTTTGTGTCATTGGATGATCAATTAGGTCATTTTCGTCCTCCCTAGGCATATTCTTGTCCAATTAGGGTTTTTAACCAATCTTGTGCATCCAATAGGTGTGTTTGTGTCATTGGATGATCAATTAGGTCATTTTCGTCCTCCCTAGGCTTATTCTTGTCCAATTAGGGTTTTTAACCAATCTTGTGCATCCAATAAGTTCATTAGTGTCATTGGATGATCAATTAGGTCATTTTCGTCCTCCCTAGGCATGTTCTTGTCCAACTAGGGTTTTTAACCAATCTTGTGCATCCAATAGGTGTGTTTGTATCATTGGATTAACATTTAGGTCATTTTCGTTCTCCCTAGGCATATTCTTGTCCAATTAGGGTTTTTAACCAATCTTGTGCATCCAATAGGTGTGTTTGTGTCATTGGATGATCAATTAGGTCATTTTCGTCCTCCCTAGGCTTATTCTTGTCCAATTAGGGTTTTTAACCAATCTTGTGCATCCAATAAGTTCATTTATGTCATTGGATGATCAATTAGGTCATTTTCGTCCCCCCTAGGCTTATTCTTGTCCAATTAGGGTTTTTAACCAATCTTGTGCATCCAATAAGTTCATTTGTGTCATTGGATTAACATTTAGGTCATATCCGTCCTCCCTAGGCATATTCTTGTCCAATTAGGGTTTTTAACCAATCTTGTGCATCCAATAGTTATGTTTGTGTCATTGGATGATCAATTAGGTCATTTTCGTCCTCCATAGGCTTATTGTTGTCCAATTACGGTTTTTAACCAATCTTGTGCATCCAATAAGTTTGTTTGTGTCATTGAATTAATATTTAGGTCATTTTCGTCCTTCCTAGGCATATTCTTGTCCAATTAGGGTTTTTAGCCAATCTTGTGCATTCAATAGGTGTGTTTGTGTCATTGGATGATCAATTAGGTCATTGTCGTCCTCCCTAGGCATATTCTTGTCCAATTAGGGTTTTTAACCAATCTTGTGCATCCAATAGGTGTGTTTGTGTCATTGGATGATCAATTAGGTCATTTTCGTCCTCCCTAGGCTTATTCTTGTCCAATTAGGGTTTTTAACCAATCTTGTGCATCCAATATGTTCATTTGTGTCATTGGATGATCAATTAGGTCATTTTCGTCCTCCCTAGGCATATTCTTGTCCAACTAGGGTTTTTAACCAATCTTGTGCATCCAATAGGTGTGTTTGTGTCTTTGGATGATCAATTAGGTCATTTTCGTCCTCCCTAGGCTTATTCTTGTCCAATTAGGGTTTTTAACCAATCTTGTGCATCCATTAGGTGTGTTTGTGTCATTGGATGATCAATGAGTCCTCCCTAGGCTTGTTCTTGTCCAATTAGGGTTTTTAACCAATCTTGTGCATTCAATAGGTGTGTTTGTGTCATTGGATTAACATTTAGGTCATTTTTGTCCTCCCAAGGCTTATTCTTGTCCAATTAGGGTTTTTAACCAATCTTGTGCATCCAATAAGTTTGTTTGTGTCATTGAATTAATATTTAGGTCATTTTCGTCCTCCCTAGGCATATTCTTGCCCAATTAGGGTTTTTAACCAATCTTGTGCATCCAATAGGTGTGTTTGTGTCATTGGATGATCAATTAGGTCATTTTCGTCCTCCCTAGGCTTATTCTTGTCCAATTAGGGTTTTTAACCAATCTTGTGCATCCAATAACTTTGTTTGTGTCATTGAATTAGTATTTAGGTCATTTTCCTCCTCCCTAGGCATTTTCTTGTCCAATTAGGGTTTTTAACCAATCTTGTGCATCCAATAGGTGTGTTTGTGTCATTGGATGATCAATTAGGTCATTTTCGTCCTCCCTAGGCTTATTCTTGTCCAATTAGGATTTTTAACCAATCTTGTGCATCCAATAAGTTCATTTTTGTCATTGGATTAACATTTAGGTCATTTTCGTCCTCCGTAGGCATATTCTTGTCCAATTAGGGTTTTTAACCAATCTTGTGCTTCTAATAGGTGTGTTTGTGTCGTTGGATGATCAATTAGGTCATTTTCGTCCTCCCAAGGCTTATTCTTGTCCAATTAGGGTTTTTAACCAATCTTGTGCCTCCAATAACTTTGTTTATGTCATTGAATTAATATTTAGGTCATTTTCGTCCTCCCTAGGCATATTCTTGTCCAATTAGGGTTTTTAACCAATCTTGTGCATCCAATAGGTGTGTTTGTGTCATTGGATGATCAGTTAGGTCATTTTCGTCCTCCCTAGGAATATTCTTGTCCAATTAGGGTTTTTAACCAATTTTGTGCATCCAATAGGTGTGTTTGTGGCAATGGATGATCAATTAGGTCATTTTCGTCCTCCCTAGGCTTATTCTTGTCCAATTAGGGTTTTTAAACAATCTTGTGCATCCAATAGGTGTGTTTGTGTCATTGGATGATCAATTAGGTCATTTTCGTCCTCCCTAGGCTTATTCTTGTCCAATTAAGGTTTTTAAACAATCTTGTGCATCCAATAGGTGTGTTTGTGTCATTGGATGATCAATTAGGTCATTTTCGTCCTCCCTAGGCTTATTCTTGTCCAATAATTGTTTTTAACCAATCTTGTGCATCCAATAACTTTGTTTGTGTCATTGAATTAATATTTTGGTAATTTTCGTCCTCCCTAAGCATATTCTTGTCCAATTAGGGTTTTTAACCAATCTTTTGCATCCAATAGGTGTGTTTGGGTCATTGGATGATCAATTAGGTAATTTTCGTCCTCCCTGGGCATATTCTTATCCAATTAGGGTTTTTAACCAATCTTTTGCATCCAATAAGTGTGTTTGTGTCATTGGATGATCAATTAGGTCATTTTCGTCCTCCCTAGGCTTATTCTTGTCCAATTAGGGTTTTTAACAAATCTTGTGCATCCAATAAGTTCATTTGTGTTATTGGATTAACATTTAGGTCATTTTCGTCCTCCCAAGGCATATTCTTGTCCAATTAGGGTTTTTAACCAATCTTGTGCATCCAATAGGTGTGTCTGTGGCAATGGATGATCAATTAGGTCATTTTCGTCCTCCCTAGGCATATTCTTGTCCAATTAGGGTTTTTAACCAATCTTGTGCATCCAATATGTGTGTTTGTGTCATTGGATGATCAATTAGGTCATTTTCGTCCTCCCTAGGCTTATTCTTGTCCAATTAGGGTTTTTAACCAATCTTGTGCATCCAATAAGTTTGTTTGTGTCATTGAATTAATATTTAGGTCATTTTCTTCCTCCCTAGGCATCATCTTGTCCAATTAGGGTTTTTAACCAATCTTTTGCATCCAATAGGTGTGTTTGTGTCATTGGATGATCAATTAGGTCATTTTCGTCCTCCCTAGGCTTATTCTTGTCCAATTAGGGTTTTTAACCAATCTTGTGCATCCAATAAGTTCATTTGTGTCATTGGATTAACATTTAGGTCGTTTTCGTCCTACCTAGGCATATTCTTGTCCAATTATGGTTTTTAACCAATCTTGTGCATCCAATAAGTTTGTTTGTGTCATTGGATTAGCATTTAGGTCATTTTCGTCCTCCCTAGGCTTATTCTTGTCCAATTAGGGTTTTTAACCAATCTTGTGCATCCAATAAGTTCATTTGTGTCAATGGATTAACATTTAGGTCATTTTCGTCCTCCCTAGGCATATTCTTGTCCAATTAAGGTTTTTAACCATTCTTGTGCATCCAATAGGTGTGTTTGTGTCCTTGGATGATCAATTAGGTTATTTTCGTCCTCGCTAGGCTTATTCTTGTCCAATTAGGGTTTTTAACCAATCTTGTGCATCCAATAAGTTCATTTGTGTCATTGGATTAACATTTAGGTCATTTTCGTCCTCCCTAGGCATATTCTTGTCCAATTAAGGTTTTTAACCATTCTTGTGCATCCAATAGGTGTGTTTGTGTCATTTGATGATCAATTAGGTCATTTTCGTCCTCCCTAGGCTTATTCTTGTCCAATTAGGGTTTTTAACCAATTTTGTGCATCCAATAGGTGTGTTTGTGTCATTGGATGATCAATTAGGTCATTTTCGTCCTCCCTAGGCTTATTCTTGTCCAATTAGGGTTTTTAACCACTCTTGTGCATCCAATAAGTTCATTTGTGTTATTGGATTAACATTTAGGTCATATTCATACTCCCTAGGCATATTCTTGTCCAATTAGGGTTTTTAACCAATCTTGTGCATCCAATAGGTGTGTTTGTGTCATTGGATGATCAATTAGGTCATTTTTGTCCTCCCTAGGCATATTCTTGTCCAGTTAGGGTTTTTAACCAATCTTATGCATCCAATAGGTGTGTTTGTGTCATTGGATGATCAATTAGGTCATTTTCGTCCTCCCTAGGCTTATTCTTGTCCAATTAGGGTTTTTAACCAATCTTGTGCATCCAATAAGTTCATTTGTGTCATTGGATTAACATTTAGGTCATTTTCGTCCTCCCGAGGCATATTCTTGTCCAATTAGAGTTTTAGACCAATCTTGTGCATCCAATAGGTGTGTTTGTGTCATTGGATGATCAGTTAGGTTATTTTCGTCCTCCCTAGGCTTATTCTTGTCCAATTAGGTTTTTTAACTAATCTTTTGCATCCAATAAGTTCATTTGTGTCATTGGATGATCAATTAGGTCATTTTCGTCCTCCCAAGGCATATTCTTCTCCAATTAGGGTTTTTAACCAATCTTATGCATCCAATAGGTGTGTTTGTGTCATTGGATGATCAATTAGGTCATTTTCGTCCTCCCTAGGCTTATTCTTGTCCAATTAGGGTTTTTAACCAATCTTGTGCATCCAATAAGTTCATTTGTGTCATTGGATGATCAATTAGGTCATTTTCGTCCTCCCTAGGCTTATTCTTGTCCAATTACGGTTTCGAACCAATCTTGTGCATCCAATAGGTGTGTTTGTGTCATTGGATGATCAATTAGGTCATTTTCGTCCTCCCTAGGCTTATTCTTGTCCAATTAGGGTTTTTAACCAATCTTGTGCATCCAATAGGTGTGTTTGTGTCATTGGATTAACATTTAGGTCATTTTCGTCCTCCCTAGGCTTATTCTTGTCCAATTAGGGTTTTTAACCAATCTTGTGCATCCAATAAGTTTGTTTGTGTCATTGAATTAATATTTAGGTCATTTTCGTCCTCCCTAGGCATATTCTTGCCCAATTAGGGTTTTTAACCAATCTTGTGCATCCAATAGGTGTGTTTGTATCATTGGATGATCAATTAGCTCATTTTCGTCCTCCTTAGGCTTATTCTTGTCCAATTTGGGTTTTTAACCTATGTTGTGCATCCAATATGTTTGTTTGTGTCATTGAATTAATATTTAGGTCATTTTCGTCCTCCCTTGGCATCATCTTTTCCAATTAGGGTTTTTAACCAATCTTTTGCATCCAATAGGTGTGTTTGTGTCATTGGATGATCAATTAGGTCATTTTCGTCCTCCCTATGCTTATTCTTGTCCAATTAGGGTTTTTAACCAATCTTGTGCATCCAATAACTTTGTTTGTGTCATTGAATTAATATTTAGGTCATTTTCGTCCTCCCTAGGCATATTCTTGTCCAATTAGGGTTTTTAACCAATCTTGTGCATCCAATAGGTGTGTTTGTGTCATTAGATGATCAATTAGGTAATTTTCGTCCTCCCTAGGCTTATTCTTGTCCAATTAGGGTTTTTAACCAATCTTGTGCATCCAATAACTTTGTTTGTGTCATTGAATTAACATTTACGTCGTTTTCGTCCTCCCTAGGCATATTCTTGTCCAATTAGGGTTTTTAACCAATCTTGTGCATCCAATAGGTGTGTTTGTGTCATTGGATGATCAATTAGGTCATTTTCGTCCTCCCTAGGCTTATTCTTGTCCAATTAGATTTTTAACCAATCTTGTGCATCCAATAGGTGTGTTTGTGTCATTGGATGATCAATTAGGTCATTTTCGTCCTCCCTAGGCTTATTCTTGTCCAATTAGGGTTTTTAACCAATCTTGTGCATCCAATAAGTTCATTTGTGTGATTGGATTAACATTTAGGTCATATCCGTCCTCCCTAGGCATATTCTTGTCCAATTAGGGTTTTTAACCAATTTTGTGCATCCAATAAGTTCATTTGTGTTATTGGATTAACATTTAGGTCATATTCGTCCTCCCTAGGCATATTCTTGTCCAATTAGGGTTTTTAACCAATCCTGTGCATCCAATAGGTGTGTTTGTGTCATTGGATGATCAATTAGGTCATTTTTGTCCTTCCTAAGCATATTCTTGTCCAATTAGGGTTTTTAACCAATCTTGTGCATCCAATAGGTGTGTTTGTGTCATTGGATGATCAATTAGGTCATTTTCGTCCTCCCTAGGCTTATTCTTGTCCAATTAGGGTTTTTAACCAATCTTGTGCATCCAATAGGTGTGTTTGTGTCATTGGATGATCAATTAGGTCATTTTCGTCCTCCCTAGGCTTATTCTTGTCCAATTAGGGTTTTTAACCAATCTTGTGCATCCAATAGGTGTGTTTGTGTCATTGGATGATCAATTAGGTCATTTTCGTCCTGCCTAGGCTTATTCTTGTCCAATTAGGGTTTTTAACCAATCTTGTGCATCCAGTAGGTGTGTTTGTGTCATTGGATGATCAATTAGGTCATTTTCGTCCTCCCTAGGCTTATACTTGCCCAATTAGGGTTTTTAACCAATCTTGTGCATCCAATAGGTGTGTTTGTGTCATTGGATGATCAATTAGGTCATTTTCGTCCTCCCTAGGCTTATTCTTGTCCAATTAGGGTTTTTAACCAATCTTGTGCATCCAATAAGTTCATTTGTGTCATTGGATGATAAATTTGGTCATTTTCGTCCTCCATAGGCATATTCTTGTCCAACTAGGGTTTTAAACCAATCTTGTGCATCCAATAGGTGTGTTTGTGTCATTGGATGATCAATTAGGTCATTTTCGTCCTCCCTAGGCTTATTCTTGTCCAATTAGGGTTTTTAACCAATCTTGTGCATCCAATAGGTGTGTTTGTGTCATTGGATGATCAATTAGGTCATTTTCGTCCTCCCTAGGCTTATTCTTGTCCAATTAGGGTTTTTAACCAATCTTGTGCATCCAATAAGTTCATTTGTGTCATTGGATTAACATTTAGGTCATTTTCGTCCTCCCTAGGCATATTATTGTCAAATTAGGGTTTTTAACCAATCTTGTGCATCCAATAGGTGTCTTTGTGTCATTGGGTGATCAATTAGGGTATTTTCGTCCTCCCTAGGCATATTCTTGTCCAATTAGGGTTTTTAACCAATCTTGTGCATCCAATAGGTGTGTTTGTGTCATTGGATGATCAATTAGGCCATTTTCGTCCTCCCTAGGTTTATTTTTGTCCAATTAGGGTTTTTAACCAATCTTGTGCATCCAATAGGTGTGTTTGTGTCATTGGATGATCAATTAGGTCATTTTCGTCCTCCCTAGGCTTATTCTTGTCCAATTAGGGTTTTTAACCAATCTTGTGCATCCAATAAGTTCATTTGTGTCATTGGATTAACATTTAGGTCATTTTCGTCCTCCCTAGGCATATTCTTGTCCAATTAGGGTTTTTAACCAATCTTGTGCATCCAATAGGTGTGTTTGTGTCATTGGATGATCAATTAGGTCATTTTCGTCCTTTTTATGCTTATTCTTGTCCAATTATGGTTTTTAACCAATCTTGTGCATCCAATAGGTGTGTTTGTGTCATTGGATGATCAATTAGGTCATTTTCGTCCTTTTTATGCTTATTCTTGTCCAATTAGGGTTTTTAAGAAACCTTGTGCATCCAATAGGTGTGTTTGTGTCATTGGATGATCAATTAGGTCATTTTCGTCCTCCCTAGGCTTATTCTTGTCCAATTAGGGTTTTTAACCAATCTTGTGCATCCAATAGGTGTGTTTGTGTCATTGGATGATCAATTAGGTCATTTTTCGTCCTCCCTAAGCTTATTCTTGTCCAATTAGGGTTTTTAACCAATCTTATGCATCCAATAGGTGTGTTTGTGTCATTGGATGATCAATTAGGTCATTTTCGTCCTCCCTAGGCTTATTCTTGTCCAATTAGGGTTTTTAACCAATCTTGTGCATCCAATAGGTGTGTTTGTGTCATTGGATGATCAATTAGGTCATTTTCGTCCTCCCTAGGCTTATTCTTGTCCAATTAGGGTTTTTAACCAATCTTGTGCATCCAATAGGTGTGTTTGTGTCATTGGATGATCAATTAGGTCATTTTCGCCCTCCCTAGGCTTATTCTTGTCCAATTAGGGTTTTTAACCAATCTTGTGCATCCAATAGGTGTGTTTGTGTCATTGGATGATCAATTAGGTCATTTTTGTCCTCCCGAGGCTTATTCTTGTCCAATTAGGGTTTTTAACCAATCTTGTGCATCCAATAGGTGTGTTTGTGTCATTGGATGATCAATTAGGTCATTTTCGTCCTCCCTAGGCTTATTCTTGTCCAATTAGGGTTTTTAACCAATCTTGTCCGTCCAATAGGTGAGTTTGTGTCATTGGATTAACATTTAGGTCATTTTCGTCCTCCCTAGGCTTATTCTTGTCCAATTAGGGTTTTTAACCAATCTTGTGCATCCAATAAGTTTGTTTGTGTCATTGAATTAATATTTAGGTCATTTACGTCCTCCCTAGGCATATTCTTGCCCAATTAGGGTTTTTAACCAATCTTGTGCATCCTATAGGTGTGTTTGTGTCATTGGATGATCAATTAGGTCATTTTCGTCCTCCCTAGGCTTATTCTTGTCCAATTAGGGTTTTTAACCAATCTTGTGCATCCAATAACTTTGTTTGTGTCATTGAATTAATATTTAGGTCATTTTCCTCCTCCCTAGGCATATTCTTGTCCAATTAGGGTTTTTAATCAATCTTGTGCATCCAATAGGTGTGTTTGTGTCATTGGATGATCAATTAGGTCATTTTCGTCCTCCCTAGGCTTATTATTGTCCAATTAGGGTTTTTAACCAATCTTGTGCATCCAATAAGTTCATTTGCGTCATTGGATTAACATTTAGGTCATTTTCGTCCTCCCTATGCATATTCTTGTCCAATTAGGGTTTTTAACCAATCTTGTGCTTCCAATAGGTGTGTTTGTGACATTGGATGATCAATTAGGTCATTTTCGTCCTCCCTAGGCTTATTCTTGTCCAATTAGGGTTTTTAACCATTCTTGTGCATCCAATAAGTTTGTTTATGTCATTGAATTAATATTTAGGTCATTTTCGTTCTCCCTAGGCATATTCTTGTCCTATTAGGGTTTTTGACCAATCTTGTGCATCCAATAGGTGTGTTTGTGTCATTGGATGATCAATTAGGTCATTTGCGTCCTCCTTAGGCCTATTCTTGTCCAATTAGGGTTTTTAACCAATTTTGTGCATCCAATAGGTGTGTTTGTGGCAATGGATGATCAATTAGGTCATTTTCGTCCTCCCTAGGCTTATTCTTGTCCAATTATGGTTTTTAACCAATCTTGTGCATCCAATAGGTGTGTTTGTGTCATTGGATGATCAATTAGGTCATTTTCGTCCTCCCTAGGCATATTCTTGTCCAATTAGGGATTTAACCAATCTTGTGCATCCAATAGGTGTGTTTGTGTCATTGGAAGATCAATTAGGTCATTTTAGTCCTTCCTAGGCTTATTCTTGTCCAATTAGGGTTTTTAACCAATCTTGTGCATCCAATAGGTGTGTTTGTGTCATTGGATGATCAATTAGGTCATTTTCGTCCTCCCTAGGCTTATTCTTGTCCAATTAGGGTTTTTAACCAATCTTGTGCATCCAATAAGTTCATTTGTGTTATTGGATTAACATTTAGGTCATATTCGTCCTCCCTAGTCATATTCTTGTCAAATTAGGGTTTTTAACCAATCTTGTGCATCCAATAGGTGTGTTTGTGTCATTGGATGATCAATTAGGTCATTTTCGTCATCCCTAGGCATATTCTTGTCTAGTTAGGGTTTTTAACCAATCTTGTGCATCCAATAGGTGTGTTTGTGTCATTGGATGATCAATTAGGTCATTTTCGTCCTCCCTAGGCTTATTCTTGTCCAATTAGGGTTTTTAACCAATCTTGTGCATCCAATAAGTTCATTAGTGTATTTGGATGATCAATTAGGTCATTTTCGTCCTCCCTAGGCATGTTCTTGTCCAACTATAGTTTTTAACCAATCTTGGGCATCCAATAGGTGTGTTTGTGTCATTGGATGATCAATTAGGTCATTTTCGTCCTCCCTAGGCTTATTCTTGTCCAATTAGGGTTTTTAACCAATCTTGTGCATCCAATAAGTTGAGTTGTGTCATTGGATGAACATTTAGGTCATTTTCAATCTCCCTAGGCTTATTCTTGTCCAATTAGGGTTTTTAACCAATCTTGTGCATCCAATAGGTGTGTTTGTGTCATTGGATGATCAATTAGGTCATTTTCGTCCTCCCTAGGCTTATTCTTGTCCAATTAGGGTTTTTAACCAATCTTGTGCATCCAATAACTTTGTTTGTGTCATTGAATTAATTTTTAGGTCATTTTCCTCCTCCCTAGGCATATTCTTGTCCAATTAGGGTTTTTAACCAATCTTGTGCATCCAATAGGTGTGTTTGTGTCATTGGATGATCAATTAGGTCATTTTCGTCCTCCCTAGGCTTATTCTTGTCCAATTAGGGTTTTTAACCAATCTTGTGCATCCAATAAGTTCATTTCTGTCATTGGATTAACATTTAGGTCATTTTCGTCCTTCCTAGTCATATTCTTGTCCAATTAGGGTTTTTAACCAATCTTGTGCTTCCAATAGGTGTGTTTGTGACATTGGATGATCAATTAGGTCATTTTCGTCCTCCCTAAGCTTATTCTAGTCCAATTAGGGTTTTTAACCAATGTTGTGCATCCAATAGGTGTGTTTGTGTCATTGGATTAACATTTAGGTCATTTTCGTCCTCCCTAGGCTTGTTCTTGTCCAATTAGGGTTTTTAACCAATCTTGTGCATCCAATAGGTGTGTTTGTGTCATTGGATGATCAATTAGGTCATTTTCGTCCTCCCTAGGCTTATTCTTGTCCAATTAGGGTTTTTAACCAATCTTGTGCATCCAATGAGTTCATTTGTATCATTGAATGATCAATTAGGTCATTTTCGTCCTCCCTAGGAATATTCTTGTCCAATTAGGGTTTTTAACCAATCTTGTGCATCCAATAGGTGTGTTTGTGTCATTGGATGATCAATTAGGTCATTTTCGTCCTCCCTAGGCTTATTCTTGTCCAATTAGGGTTTTTAACCAATCTTGTGCATCCAATAGGTGTGTTTGTGTCATTGGATGATCAATTAGGTCATTTTCGTCCTCCCTAGGCTTATTCTTGTCCAATTAGGGTTTTTAACCAATCTTGTGCATCCAATAAGTTCATTTGTGTCATTGGATGATCAATTATGTCATTTTCGTCTTCCCTAGGCTTATTCTTGTCCAATTAGGGTTTTTAACCAATCTTGTGCATCCAATAGGTGTGTTTGTGTCATTGGATGATCAATTAGGTCATTTTCGTCCTCCCTAGGCTTATTCTTGCCCAATTAGGGTTTTTAACCAATCTTGTGCATCCAATAGGTGTGTTTGTGTCATTGGATGATCATTTAGGTCATTTTTGTCCTCCCTAGGCTTATTCTTGTCCAATTAGGGTTTTTAACCAATCTTGTGCATCCAATAGGTGTGTTTGTGTCATTGGATGATCAATTAGGTCATTTTCGTCCTCCCTAGGCTTATTCTTGTCCAATTAGGGTTTTTAACCAATCTTGTGCATCCGATAGGTTTGTTTGTGTCATTGAATTAATATTTAGGTCATTTTCGTCCTCCCTAGGCATATTCTTGTCCAATTAGGGTTTTTAACCAATCTTGTGCATCCAATAGGCGTGTTTGTGTCATTGGATGATCAATTAGGTCATTTTCATCCTCCCTAGGCATATTCTTGTCCAATTAGGGTTTTTAACCAATCTTGTGCATCCAATAGGTGTGTTTGTGTCATTGGATGATCAATTAGGTCATTTTCGTCCTCCCTAGGCTTATTCTTGTCCAATTAGGGTTTTTAACCAATCTTGTGCATCCAATAGGTGTGTTTGTGTCATTGGATGATCAATTAGGTCATTTTCTTCCTCCCTAGGCTTATTCTTGTCCAATTAGGGTTTTTAACCAATCTTGTGCATCCAATAACTTTGTTTATGTCATTGGATGATCAATTAGGTCATTTTCGTCCTCCCTAGGCTTATTCTGGTCCAATTAGGGTTTTTAACCAATCTTGTGCATCCAAAAAGTTTCTTTATGTCATTGAATTAATATTTAGGTCATTTTCGTCCTCCCTTGGCATATTCTTGTCCAATTAGGGTTTTTAACCAATCTTGTGCATCCAATAGGTGTGTTTGTGTCATTGGATGATCAATTAGGTCATTTTCGTCCTCCCTAGGCTTATTCTTGTCCAATTAGGGTTTTTAACCAATCTTGTGCATCCAATAGGTGTGTTTGTGTCATTGGATGATCAATTAGGTCATTTTCGTCCTCCCTAGGCTTATTCTTGTCCAATTAGGGTTTTTAACCAATCTTGTGCATCCAATAGGTGTGTTTGTGTCATTGGATGATCAATTAGGTCATTTTCGTCCTTTCTATGCTTATTTTTGTCCAATTAGGGTTTTTAAGCAATCTTGTGCATCCAATAAGTTCATTTGTGTCATTGGATGATCAATTAGGTCATTTTCGTCCTCCCTAGGCATATTCTTGTCCAACTAGGGTTTCTAACCAATCTTGTGCTTCCAATAGATGTGTTTGTGTCATTGGATGATCAATTAGGTCATTTTCGTCCTCCCTAGGCTTATTCTTGTCCAATTAGGGTTTTTAACCAATCTTGTGCATCCAATAGGTGTGTTTGTGTCATTGGATGATCAATTAGGTCATTTTCGTCCTCCCTAGGCTTATTCTTGTCCAATTAGGGTTTTTAACCAATCTTGTGCATCCAATAGGTGTGTTTGTGTCATTGGATGATCAATTAGGTCATTTTCGTCCTCCCTAGGCTTATTCTTGTCCAATTAGGGTTTTTAACCAATCTTGTGCATCCAATAGGTGTGTTTGTGCTATTGGATGATCAGTTAGGTCATTTTCGTCCTCCCTATGCATATTCTTGTCCAATTAGGGTTTTTAACCAATCTTGTGCATCCAATAGGTGTGTTTGTGTCATTGGATGATCAATTAGGTCATTTTCGTCCTCCCTAGGCTTATTCTTGTCCAATTAGGGTTTTTAACCAATCTTGTGCATCCAATAGGTGTGTTTGTGTTATTGGATGATCAATAAGGTCATTTTCGTCCTCCCTAGGCATATTCTTGTCCAATTAGGGTTTTTAACCAATCTTGTGCATCCAATAGGTGTGTTTGTGTCATTGGATGATCAATTAGGTCATTTTCGTCCTCCCTAGGCTTATTCTTGTCCAATTAGGGTTTTTAACCAATCTTGTGCATCCAATAACTTTGTTTGTGTCATTGAATTAATATTTAGGTCATTTTCCTCCTCCCTGGGCATATTCTTGTCCAATTAGGGTTTTTAACCAATCTTGTGCATCCAATAGGTGTGTTTGTGTCATTGGATGATCAATTAGGTCATTTTCGTCCTCCCTAGGCTTATTCTTGTCCAATTAGGGTTTTTAACCAATCTTGTGCATCCAATAAGTTCATTTGTGTCATTGGATTAACATTTAGGTCATATCAGTCCTCCCTAGGCATATTCTTGTCCAATTAGCGTTTTTAACCAATCTTGTGCATCCAATAAGTTCATTTGTGTTATTGGATTAACATTTAGGTCATATTCGTCCTCTCTAGGCATATTCTTGTCCAATTTGGGTTTTTAACCAATCTTGTGCATCCAATTACTTTGTTTGTGTCATTGAATTAATATTTAGGTCATTTTCGTCCTGCCTAGGGATATTCTTGTCCAATTAGGGTTTTTAACCAATCTTGTGCATCCAATAGGTGTGTTTGTGTCATTGGATGATCAATTAGGTCATTTTCGTCCTCCCTAGGCTTATTCTTGTCCAATTAGGGTTTTTAACCAATCTTGTGCATCCAATAAGTTCATTTGTGTCATTGGATTAACACTTAGGTCATTTTCGTCCCCCCCTAGGCATATTCTTGTCCAATTAGGGTTTTTAACCAATCTTGTGCATCCAATAGGTGTGTTTGTGTCATTGGATGATCAATTAGGTCATTTTTGTCCTCCCTATGCTTATTCTTGTCCAATTAGGGTTTTTAACCAATCTTGTGCATCCAATAAGTTTGTTTGTTTCATTGAATTAATATTTAGGTCATTTTCGTCCTCCCTAGGCATATTCTTGTCCAATTAGGGTTTTTAACCAATCTTGTGCATCCAATAGGTGTGTTTGTGTCATTGGACGATCAATTAGGTCATTTTCGTCCTCCCTAGGCTTATTCTTGTCAATTTAGGGTTTTTAACCAATCTTGTGCATCCAATAGGTGTGTTTGTGTCATTGGATGATCAATTAGGTCATTTTTGTCCTCCCTAGGCATATTCATGTCCAATTAGGGTTTTTAACCAATCTTGTGCATCCAATAGGTGTGTTTGTGTCATTGGATGATCAATTAGGTCATTTTCGTCCTCCCTAGGCTTATTCTTGTCCAATTAGGGTTTTTAATCAATCTTGTGCATCAAATAAGTTTGTTTGTGTTATTGAATTAATATTTAGGTCATTTTCGTCCTCCCTAGGCATATTCTTGTCCAATTAGGGTTTTTAACCAATCTTGTGCATCCAATAGGTGTGTTTGTGTCATTGGATGATCAATTAGGTCATTTTCGTCCTCCCTAGGCTTATTCTTGTCCAATTAGGGTTTTTAACCAATCTTGTGCATCCAATAAGTTCATTTGTGTCATTGGATGATCAATTAGGTCATTTTCGTCCTCCCTATGCATATTCTTGTCCAACTAGGTTTTTAAACCAATCTTGTGCATCCAATAGGTGTGTTTGTGTCATTGGATGATCAATTAGGTCATTTTCTTCCTCCCTAGGCTTATTCTTGTCCAATTAGGGTTTTTAACCAATCTTGTGCATCCAATAACTTTGTTTGTGTCGTTGAATTAATATTTAGGTCATTTTCGTCCTCCCTAGGCATATTCTTGTCCAATTAGGGTTTTTAACCAATCTTGTGCATCCAATAGGTGTGTTTGTGTCATTGGATGATCAATTAGGTCATTTTCGTCCTCCCTAGGCTTATTCTTGTCCAATTACGGTTTTTAACCAATCTTGTGCATCCAATAAGTTCATTTGTGTCATTGGATTAACATTTAGGTCATTTTCGTCCTCCCTAGGCATATTCTTGTCCAATTAGGGTTTGTAACCACTCTTGTGCTTCCAATAGGTGTGTTTGTGTCATTGGATGAACAAATAGGTCATTTTCGTCCTCCCTAGGCTTATTCTTGTCCAATTAGGGTTTTTAACCAATCTTATGCATCCAATAACTTTGTTTGTGTCATTGAATTAATATTTAGGTCATTTTCGTCCTCCCTAGGCATATTCTTGTCCAATTAGGGTTCTTAACCAATCTTGTGCTTCCAATAGGTGTGTTTGTGTCATTGGATGATCAATTAGGTCGTTTTCGTCCTCCCTTGGCTTATTCTTGTCCAATTAGGGTTTTTAACCAATCGTGTGCATCCAACAAGTTTGTTTATGTCATTGAATTAATATTTAGGTCATTTTCGTCCTCCCTAGGCATATTCTTGTCCAATTAGGGTTTTTAACCAATCTTGTGCATCCAATAGGTGTGTTTGTGTCATTGGATGATCAATTAGGTCATTTTCGTCCTCCCTAGGCTTATTCTTGTCCAATTAGGGTTTTTAACCAATCTTATGCATCCAATAACTTAGTTTGTGTCATTGAATTAATATTTAGGTCATTTTCGTCCTCCCTAGGCATATTCTTGTCCAATTAGGGTTCTTAACCAATCTTGTGCTTCCAATAGGTGTGTTTGTGTCATTGGATGATCAATTAGGTCATTTTCGTCCTCCCTAGGCTTATTCTTGTCCAATTAGGGTTTTTAACCAATCTTGTGCATCCAATAAGTTCATTTGTGTCATTGGATTAACATTTAGGTCATTTTCGTCCTCCCTAGGCATATACTTGTCCAATTAGGGTTTTTAACCACTCTTGTGCTTCCAATAGGTGTGTTTGTGTCATTGGATGATCAATTAGGTCATTTTCGTCCTCCCTAGGCTTATTCTTGTCCAATTAGGGTTTTTAACCAATCTTGTGCATCCAATAGGTGTGTTTGTGTCATTGGATGATCAATTAGGTCATTTTCGTCCTCCCTAGGCTTATTCTTGTCCAATTAGGGTTTTTAACCAATCTTGTGCATCCAATAAGTTCATTTGTGTCATTGGGTGATCAATTAGGTCTTTTTCGTCCTCCCTAGGCATATTCTTGTCCAATTAGGGTTTTTAATCAATCTTGTGCATCCAATAGGTGTGTTTGTGTCATTGGATGATCAATTAGGTCATTTTAGTCCTTTCTATGCTTATTCATGTCCAATTAGGGTTTTTAACCAATCTTGTGCTTCCAATAGGTGTGTTTGTGTCATTGGATGATCAATTAGGTCATTTTCGTCCTCCCTAGGCTTATTCTTGTCCAATTAGGGTTTTTAACCAATCTTGTGCATCCAATAAGTTTATTTATGTCATTGAATTAATATTTAGGTCATTTTCGTCCTCCCTATGCTTATTCTTGTCCAATTAGGGTTTTTAACCAATCTTGTGCATCCAATAGGTGTGTTTGTGTCATTGGATGATCAATTAGGTCATTTTCGTCCTCCCTAGGCTTATTCTTGTCCAATTAGGGTTTTTAACCAATCTTGTGCATCCAATAGGTGTGTTAGTGTTATTGGAAGATCAATTAGGTCATTTTCGTCCTCCCTAGGCTTATTCTTGTCCAATTAGGGTTTTTAACCAATCTTGTGCATCCAATAGGTGTGTTTGTGTCATTGGATGATCAATTAGGTCATTTTCGTCCTCCCTAGGCTTATTCTTGTCCAATTAGGGTTTTTAACCAATCTTGTGCATCCAATAAGTTGAGTTGTGTCATTGGATTAACATTTAGGTCATATTCGTCCTCCCTAAGCTTATTCTTGTCCAATTAGGGTTTTTAACCAATCTTGTGCATCCAATAGGTGTGTTTGTGTCATTGGATGATCAATTAGGTCATTTTCGTCCTCCCTAGGCTTATTCTTGTCCAATTAGGGTTTTTAACCAATCCTGTGGATCCGATAAGTTTGTTTGTGTCATTGAATTAATATTTAGGTCATTTTCGTCCTCCCTAGGCATATTCTTGTCCAATTAGGGTTTTTAACCAATCTTGTGCATCCAATAGGTGTGTTTGTGTCATTAGATGATCAATTAGGTCATTTTCGTCCTCCCTAGGCATATTCTTGTCCAATTAGGGTTTTTAACCAATCTTGTGCATCCAATAGGTGTGTTTGTGGCAATGGATGATCAATTAGGTCATTTTCGTCCTCCCTAGGCTTATTCTTGTCCAATTAGGGTTTTTAACCAATCTTGTGCATCCAATAGGTGTGTTTGTGGCAATGGATGATCAATTTGGTCATTTTCGTCCTCCTAGGCTTATTCTTGACCAATTAGGGTTTTTAACCAATCTTGTGCATCCAATAAGTTGAGTTGTGTCATTGGATTAGCATTTAGGTCATTTTCGTCCTCCCTAGGCTTATTCTTGACCAATTAGGGTTTTTAACAAATCTTGTGCATCCAATAAGTTCATTTGTGTCATTGGATTAACATTTAGGTCATTTTCGTTCTCCCTAGGCATATTCTTGTCCAATTAGGGTTTTTAACCAATCTTGTCCATCCAATAGGTGTGTTTGTGTCATTGGATGATCAATTAGGTCATTTTCGTCCTTTCTATGCTTATTCTTGTCCAATTAGGGTTTTTAACCAATCTTGTGCATCCAATAGGTGTGTTTGTGTCATTGGATGATCAATTAGGTCATTTTCGTCCTCCCTAGGCTTATTCTTGTCCAATTAGGGTTTTTAACCAATCTTGTGCATCCAATAGGTGTGTTTGTGTCATTGGATGATCAATTAGGTCATTTTCGTCCTCCCTAGGCTTATTCTTGTCCAATTAGGGTTTTTAACCAATCTTGTGCATCCAATAGGTGTGTTTGTGTCATTGGATGATCAATTAGGTCATTTATCGTCCTCCCTAGGCTTATTCTTGTCCAATTAGGGTTTTTAACCAATCTTGTGCATCCAATAGGTTGAGTTGTGTCATTGGATTAACATTTAGGTCATTTTCGTCCTCCCTAGGCATATTCTTGTCCAATTAGGGTTTTTAACCAATCTTGTGCATCCAATAGGTGTGTTTGTGTCATTGGATGATCAATTAGGTCATTTTCGTCCTCCCTAGGCTTATTCTTGTCCAATTAGGGTTTTTAACCAATCTTGTGCATCCAATAGGTGTGTTTGTGTCATTGGATGATCAATTAGGTCATTTTCGTCCTCCCTAGGCTTATTCTTGTCCAATTAGGGTTTTTAACCATTCTTGTGCATCCAATAGGTGTGTTTGTGTCATTGGATGATCAATTAGGTCATTGTTGTCCTCCCTAGGCTTATTCTTGTCCAATTAGGGTTTTTAACCAATCTTGTGCATCCAATAGGTGTGTTTGTGTCATTGGATGATCAATTAGGTCATTTTCGTCCTCCCTAGGCTTATTCTTGTCCAATTAGGGTTTTTAACCAATCTTGTGCATCCAATAGGTTTGTCTGTGTCATTGGATGATCAATTTGGTCATTTTCGTTATCCCTAGGCTTATTCTTGTCCAATTAGGGTTTTTAACCAATCTTGTGCATCCAATAGGTGTGTTTGTGTCATTGGATGATCAATTAGGTCATTTTCGTCCTCCCTAGGCTTATTCTTGTTCAATTAGGGTTTTTAACCAATCTTGTGCATCCAATAGGTTTGTTTGTGTCATTCGATGATCAATTTGGTCATTTTTGTCCTCCCTTGGCTTCTTCTTGTCCAATTAGGGTTTTTAACCAATCTTGTGCTTCCAATAGGTGTGTTTGTGTCATTGGATGATCAATTAGGTCATTTTCGTCCTCCCTAGGCTTATTCTTGTCCAATTAAGGTTTTTAACCAATCTTGTGCATCCAATAAGTTCATTTGTGTCATTGGATGATCAATTAGGTTATTTTCGTCCTCTCTAGGCTTATTATTGTCCAATTAGGGTTTTTCACCAATCATGTGCATCCAATAACTTTGTTTGTGTCATTGAATTAATATTTAGGTCATTTTCCTCCTCCCTCGGCATATTCTTGTCCAATTAGGGTTTTTAACCAATCTTGTGCATCCAATAAGTGTGTTTGTGTCATTGGATGATCAATTAGGTCATTTTCGTCCTCCCTGGGCTTATTCTTGTCCAATTAGGGTTTTTAACCAATCTTGTGCATCCAATAAGTTCATTTGTGTCATTGGATTAACATTTAGGTCATTTTCGTCCTCCCTAGGCATATTCTTGTCCAATTAGGGTTTTTAACCAATCTTGTGCATCCAATAGGTGTGTTTGTGTCATTGGATGATCAATTAGGTCATTTTCGTCCTCCCTAGGCTTATTCTTGTCCAATTAGGGTTTTTAACCAATCTTGTGCATCCAATAGGTGTGTTTGTGTCATTGGATGATCAATTAGGTCATTTTCGTCCTCCCTAGGCTTATTCTTGTCCAATTAGGGTTTTTAACCAATCTTGTGCTTCCAATAAGTTGAGTAGTGTCATTGGATTAACATTTAGGTCATTTTTGTCCTCCCTTGGTTTATTCTTGTCCAATTAGGGTTTTTAACCAATCTTGTGCATCCAATAAGTTTGTTTGTGTCATTGGATTATCAATTAGGTCATTTTCGTCCTCCCTAGGCTTATTTTTGTCCAATTAGGGTTTTTAACCAATCTTGTGCATCCAATAAGTTTGTTTGTGTCATTGAATTAATATTTAGGTCATTTTCGTCCTCCCTAGGCATATTCTTGTCCAATTAGGGTTTTTAGCCAATCTTGTCCATCCAATAGGTGTGTTTGTGTCATTGGATGATCAATTAGGTCATTTTCGTCCTCCCTAGGCTTATTCTTGTCCAATTAGGGTTTTTAACCAATCTTGTGCATCCAATAAGTTCATTTGTGTCATTGGATTAACATTTAGGTCATTTTCGGCCTCCCTAAGCATATTCTTGTCCAATTAGGGTTTTTAACCAATCTTGTGCATCCAATTGGTGTGTTTGTGTCATTGGAGGATCAATTAGGTCATTTTCGTCCTCCATAGGCTTATTCTTGTCCAATTAGGGTTTTTAACCAATCTTGTGCATCCAATAAGTTGAGTTGTGTCATTGGATTAACATTTAGGTCATTTTCGTCCTCCCTAGGCATATTCTTATCCAACTAGGGTTTTTAACCAATCTTGTGCATCCAATAGGTGTTTAACCAATCTTGTGCATCCAATAGGTGTGTTTGTGGCAACAGATGATCAATTAGGTCATTTTCGTCCTCCCTAGGCTTATTCTTGTCCAATTAGGGTTTTTAACCAATCTTGTGCATCCAATAGGTGTGTTTGTGTCATTGGATGATCAATTAGGTCATTTTCGTCCTCCCTAGGCTTATTCTTGTCCAATTAGGGTTTTTAACCAATCTTGTGCATCCATTAGGTGTGTTTGAGTCATTGGATGATCAATTAGGTCATTTTCGTCCTCCCTAGGCATATTCTTGTCCAATTAGGGTTTTTAACCAATCTTGTGCATCCAATAGGTGTGTTTGTGTCATTGGATGATCAATTAGGTCATTTTCGTCCTCCCTAGGCTTATTCTTGTCCAATTAGGGTTTTTAACCAATCTTGGGCATCCGATAAGTTTGTTTGTGTCATTGAATTAATATTTAGGTCATTTTCGTCCTCCCTAGGCATATTCTTGTCCAATTAGGGTTTTTAACCAATCTTGTGCATCAAATAGGTGTGTTTGTGTCATTGGATAATCAATTAGGTCATTTTCGTCCTCCCTAGGCTTATTCTTGTCCAATTAGGGTTTTTAACCAATCTTGTTCATCCAATATGTTTGTTTGTGTCATTGGATGATCAATTAGGTCATTTTCGTCCTCCCTAGGCATATTCTTGTCCAATTAGGGTTTTTAACCAATCTTGTGCATCCAATAGGTGTGTTTGTGTCATTGGATGATCAATTAGGTCATTTTCGTCCTCCCTAGGCTTATTCTTGTCCAATTAGGGTTTTTAACCAATCTTGTGCATCTAATAGGTGTGTTTTTGTCATTGGATGATCAATTAGGTCATTTTCGTCCTTCCTAGGCTTATTCTTGTCCAATTAGGGTTTTTAACCAATTTTGTGCATCCGATAAGTTTGTTTGTGTCATTGAATTAATATTTAGGTCATTTTCGTCTTCCCTAGGCATATTCTTGTCCAATTAGGGTTTTTAACCAATCTTGTGCATCCAATAGGTGTGTTTGTGTCATTGGATGATCAATTAGGTCATTTTCGTCCTCCCTAGGCTTATTCTTGTCCAATTAGGGTTTTTAACCAATCTTGTTCATCCAATAGGTTTGTTTGTGTCACTGGATGATCAATTAGGTCATTTTCGTCCTCCCTAGGCATATTCTTGTCCAATTAGGGTTTTTAACCAATCTTGTGCATCCAATAGGTGTGTTTGTGTCATTGGATGATCAATTAGGTCATTTTCGTCCTCCCTAGGCTTATTCTTGTCCAATTAGGGTTTTTAACCAATCTTGTGCATCCAATAAGTTCATTTGTGTCATTGGATTAACATTTAGATCATTTTCGTCCTGCCTAGGCATATTCTTGTCCAATTAGGGTTTTTAACCAATCTTGTGCATCCAATAGGTGTGTTTGTGTCATTGGATGATCAATTAGGTTATTTTCGTCCTCCCTAGGCTTATTCTTGTCCAATTAGGGTTTTTAACCAATCTTGTGCATCCAATAGGTGTGTTTGTGTCATTGGATGACCAATTAGGTCATTTTCGTCCTCCCTAGGCATATTCTTGTCCAATTAGGGTTTTTAACCAATCTTGTGCATCCAATAGGTGTGTTTGTGTCATTGGATGATCAATTAGGTCATTTTCGTCCTCCCTAGGCTTATTCTTGTCCAATTAGGGTTTTTAACCAATCTTGTGCATCCAATAACTTTGTTTGTGTCATTGAATTAATATTTAGGTCATTTTCGTCCTCCTTAGGCATATTCTTTTCCAATTAAGGTTTTTAACCAATCTTGTGCATCCAATAGGTGTGTTTGTGTCATTGGATGATCAATTAGGTCATTTTCGTCCTCCCTAGGCTTATTCTTGTCCAATTAGGGTTTTTAACCAATCTTGTGCATCCAATAGGTGTGTTTGTGTCATTGGATGATCAATTAGGTCATTTTCGTCCTCCCTAGGCTTATTCTTGTCCAATTAGGGTTTTTAACCAATCTTGTGCATCCAATAAGTTCATTTGTGTCATTGGATGATCAATTAGGTCATTTTCGTCCTTCCTAGGCATATTCTTGATCAACTAGGGTTTTAAACCAATCTTGTGCATCCAATAGGTGTGTTTGTGTCATTGGATGATCAATTAGGTCATTTTCGTCCTCCCTAGGCTTATTCTTGTCCAATTAGGGTTTTTAACCAATCTTGTGCATCCAATAGGTGTGTTTGTGTCATTGGATGATCAATTAGGTCATTTTCGTCCTCCCTAGGCTTATTCTTGTCCAATTAGGGTTTTTAACCAATCTTGTGCATCCAATAGGTGTGTTTGTGTCATTGGATGATCAATTAGGTCATTTTCGTCCTCCCTAGGCTTATTCTTGTCCAATTAGGGTTTTTAACCAATCTTGTGCATCCAATAGGTGTGTTTGTGTCATTGGATGATCAATTAGGTCATTTATCGTCCTCCCTAGGCTTATTCTTGTCCAATTAGGGTTTTTAACCAATCTTGTGCATCCAATAGGTTGAGTTGTGTCATTGGATTAACATTTAGGTCATTTTCGTCCTCCCTAGGCATATTCTTGTCCAATTAGGGTTTTTAACCAATCTTGTGCATCCAATAGGTGTGTTTGTGTCATTGGATGATCAATTAGGTCATTTTCGTCCTCCCTAGGCTTATTCTTGTCCAATTAGGGTTTTTAACCAATCTTGTGCATCCAATAGGTGTGTTTGTGTCATTGGATGATCAATTAGGTCATTTTCGTCCTCCCTAGGCTTATTCTTGTCCAATTAGGGTTTTTAACCATTCTTGTGCATCCAATAGGTGTGTTTGTGTCATTGGATGATCAATTAGGTCATTGTTGTCCTCCCTAGGCTTATTCTTGTCCAATTAGGGTTTTTAACCAATCTTGTGCATCCAATAGGTGTGTTTGTGTCATTGGATGATCAATTAGGTCATTTTCGTCCTCCCTAGGCTTATTCTTGTCCAATTAGGGTTTTTAACCAATCTTGTGCATCCAATAGGTGTGTATGTGTCGTTGGATGATCAATTAGGTTATTTTCGTCCTCCATAGGCATATTCTTGTCCAATTAGGGTTTTTAACCAATCTTGTGCATCCAATAAGTTGAGTTGTGTCATTGGATTAACATTTAGGTCATTTTCGTCCTCCCTAGGCATATTCTTGTCCAATTAGGGTTTTTAACCAATCTTGTGCATCCGATAGGTGTGTTTGTGTCATTGGATGATCAATTAGGTCATTTTCGTCCTCCCTAGGCTTATTCTTTCCCAATTAGGGTTTTTAACCAATCTTGTGCATCCAATAGGTGTGTTTGTGTCATTGGATGATCAATTAGGTCATTTTCGTCCTCCCTAGGCTTATTCTTGTCCAATTATGGTTTTTAACCAATCTTGTGCATCCGATAAGTTTGTTTGTGTCATTGAATTAATATTTAGGTCATTTTCGTCCCCCCTAGATATATTCTTGTCCAATTAGGGTTTTTAACCAATCTTGTGCATCCAATAGGTGTGTTTGTGTCATTGGATGATCAATTAGGTCATTTTCGTCCTCCCTAGGCTTATTCTTGTCCAATTAGGGTTTTTAACCAATCTTGTGCATCCAATAAGTTCATTTGTGTCATTGGATTAACATTTAGGTCATTTTCGTCCTCCCTAGGCATATTCTTGTCCAATTAGGGTTTTTAACCAATCTTGTGCATCCAATAGGTGTGTTTGTGTCATTGGATGATCAATTAGGTCATTTTCGTCCACCTTGGGCATATTCTTGTCCAATTAGGGTTTTTAACCAATTTTGTGCATCCAATAGGTGTGTTTGTGGCAATGGATGATCAATTAGGTCATTTTCGTCCTCCCTAGGCTTATTCTTGTCCAATTAGGGTTTTTAACCAATCTTGTGCATCCAATAGGTGTGTTTGTGTCATTGGATGATCAATTAGGTCATTTTCGTCCACCCTAGGCTTATTCTTGTCCAATTAGAGTTTTTAACCAATCTTGTGCATCCAATAACATTGTTTGTGTCATTGAATTAATATTTAGGTCATTTTCGTCCTCCCTGGGCATATTCTTGCCCAATTAGGGTTTTTAACCAATCTTGTGCATCCAATAGGTGTGTTTGTGGCAATGGATGATCAATTAGGTCATTTTCGTCTTCCCTAGGCTTATTCTTGTCCAATTAGGGTTTTTAACCAATCTTGTGCATCCAATAAGTTTGTTTGTGTCATTGAATTAATATTTAGGTCATTTCGTCCTCCCTAGGCATCATCTTGTCCAATTAGGGTTTTTAACCAATCTTTTGCATCCAATAGGTGTGTTTGTGTCATTGGATGATCTATTAGGTCATTTTCGTCCTCCCTAGGCATATTCTTGTCCAATTAGGGTTTTTAACCAATCTTGTGCATCCAATAGGTGTGTTTGTGTCATTGGATGATCAATTAGGTCATTTTCGTCCTCCCTAGGCTTATTCTTGTCCAATTAGGGTTTTTAACCAATCTTGTGCATCCAATAAGTTCATTTGTGTCATTGGATTAACATTTAGGTCATTTTCGTCCTCCCTAGGCATATTCTTGTCCAATTAGGGTTTTTAACCAATCTTGTGCATCCAATAGGTGTGTTTGTGTCATTGGATGATCAATTAGGCCATTTTCGTCCTCCCTATGCATATTCTTGTCCAATTAGGGTTTTTAACCAATGTTGTGCATCCAATAACTTTGTTTCTGTCATTTAATTAATATTTAGGTCATTTTCGTCCTCCCTAGGCTTATTCTTGTCTAATTAGGGTTTTTAACCAATCTTGTGCATCCAATAAGTTGAGTTGTGTCATTGGATTAACATTTAGGTCATATTCGTCCTCCCTAGGCTTATTCTTGTCCAATTAGGGTTTTTAACCAATCTTGTGCATCCAATAAGTTCATTTGTGTCATTGGATTAACATTTAGGTCATTTTCGTCCTCCCTAGGCATATTCTTGTCCAATTAGGGTTTTTAACCAATCTTGTGCATCCAATAGGTGTGTTTTTGTCATTGGATGATCAATTAGGTTATTTTCGTCCTCCCTAGGCTTATTCGTGTCCAATTAGGGATTTTAACTAATCTTGTGCATCCAATAAGTTCATTTGGGTCATTGGATGATCAATTAGGTCATTTTCGTCCTCCCTAGGCTTATTCTTGTCCAATTAGGGTTTTTAACCAATCTTGTGCATCCAATAAGTTGAGTTGTGTCATTGGATTAACATTTAGGTCATTTTCGTCCTCCCTAGGCTTATTCTTGTCCAATTAGGGTTTTTAACCAATCTTGTGCATCCAATAGGTGCGTTTGTGTCATTGGATGATCAATTAGGTCATTTTCGTCATCCCGAGGCTTATTCTTTCCCAATTAGGGTTTTTAACTAATCTTGTCCATCCAATAAGTTGAGTTGTCTCGTTGGATTAACATTTAGGTCATTTTTGTCCTCCCTAGGCTTATTCTTGTCCAATTAGGGTTTTTAACCAATCTTGTGCATCCAATAAGTTTGTTTGTGTCATTGGATGATCAATTAGGTCATTTTCGTCCTCCCTAGGCATATTCTTGTCCAACTAAGGTTTTGAACCAATCTTGTGCATCCAATAGGTGTGTTTGTGTCATTGGATGATCAATTAGGTCATTTTCGTCCTCCCTAGGCTTATTCTTGTCCAATTAGGGTTTTTAACCAATCTTGTGCATCCAATAAGTTCATTTGTATCATTGGATTAACATTTAGGTCATTTTCGTTCTCCTTAGGCATATTCTTGTCCAATTAGGGTTTTTAACCAATCTTGTGCATCCAATAGGTGTGTTTGTGTCATTGGATGATCAATTTAGGTCATTTTCGTTCTCCCTAGGCATATTCTTGTCCAATTAGGGTTTTTAACCAATCTTGTGCATCCAATAAGTTGAGTTGTGTCATTGGATTAACATTTAGGTCATTTTCGTCCTCCCTAGGCTTATTCTTGTCCAATTAGGGTTTTTAACCAATCTTGTGCATCCAATAGGTGTGTTTGTGTCATTGGATGATCAATTAGGTCATTTTCGTCCTCCCTAGGCTTATTCTTGTCCAATTAGGGTTTTTAACCAATCTTGTGCATCCAATAAATTCATTTGTGTCATTGCATTAACATTTAGGTCATTTTCGTCCTCCCTAGTCATATTCTTGTCCAATTAGGGTTTTGAACCAATTGTGTGAATCCAATAGGTGTGTTTGATTCATTGGATTAACATTTAGGTCATTTTCGTCCTCCCTAGACATATTCTTGTCCAATTAGGGTTTTTAACCAAAGTTGTGCATCCAATAAGTTCATTTGTGTCATTGGATGATCAATTAGGTCATTTACGTCCTCCCTAGGCATATTCTGGCATATTCTTGTCCAATTAGGGTTTTTAACCAATCTTGTGCATCCAATAGGTGTGTTTGTGTCATTGGATGATCAATTAGGTCATTTTCGTCCTCCCTAGGCTTATTCTTGTCCAATTAGGGTTTTTAACCAATCTTGTGCATCCAATAAGTTGAGTTGTGTCATTGGATTAACATTTAGGTCATTTTCGTCTTCCCTAGGCTTATTCTTGTCCAATTAGGGTTTTTAACTAATCTTGTGCATCCAATAAGTTGAGTTGTGTCATTGGATTAACATTTAGGTCATTTTCGTCCTCCCTAGGCATATGCTTGTCCAATTAGGGTTTTTAACCAATCTTGTGCATCCAATAGGTGTGTTTGTGTCATTGGATGATCAAATAGGTCATTTTCGTCCTCCCTATGCTTAATCTTGTCCAATTAGGGTTTTTAACCAATCTTGTGCATCCAATAAGTTGAGTTGTGTCATTGGATTAACATTTAGGTCATTTTCGTCCTCCCTAGGCTTATTCTTGTCCAATTAGGGTTTTTAACCAATCTTGTGCATCCAATAAGTTTGTTTGTGTCATTGAATGATCAATTAGGTCATTTACATCCTCCCTAGGAATATTCTGGCATATTCTTGTCCAATTAGGGTTTTTAACCAATCTTGTGCATCCAATAGGTGTGTTTGTGTCATTGGATGATCAATTAGGTCATTTTCGTCCTCCCTAGGCTTATTCTTGTCCAATTAGGGTTTTTAACCAATCTTGTGCATCCAATAAGTTGAGTTGTGTCATTGGATTAACATTTAGGTCATTTTCATCCTCCCTATGCATATTTTTGTCCAATTAGGGTTTTTAACCAATCTTGTGCATCCAATAGGTGTGTTTGTGTCATTGGATGATCAATTAGGTCATTTTCGTCCTCCCTAGGCTTATTCTTGTCCAATTAGGGTTTTTAACCAATCTTGTGCATCCAATAAATTGAGTTGTTTCAATGGATTAACATTTAGGTCATTTTCGTCCTCCCTAGGCTTATTCTTGTCCAATTAGGGTTTTTAACCAATCTTGTGCATCCAATAAGTTCATTTGTGTCATTGGATTAACATTTAGGTCATTTTCGTCCTCCCTAGGCATATTCTTGTCCAATTAGGGTTTTTAACCAATCTTGTGCATCCAATAAGTTGAGTTGTATCATTGGATTAACATTTAGGTCATTTTCGTTCTCCCTAGGCTTATTCTTGTCCAATTAGGGTTTTTAACCAATCTTGTGCATCCAATAGGTGTGTTTGTGTCATTGGATGAACAATGAGGTCATTTTCGTCCTCCCTAGGCATATTCTTGTCCAATTAGGGTTTTTAACCAATCTTGTGCATCCAATAGGTGTGTTTGTGTCATTGGATGATCAATTAGGTCATTTTCGTCCTCCCTAGGCTTATTCTTGTCCAATTAGGGTTTTTAACCAATCTTGTGCATCCAATAAGTTCATTTGTGTCATTGGATTAACATTTAGGTCATTTTCGTCCTCCCTAGGCATATTCTTGTCCAATTAGGGTTTTAACCAATCTTGTGCTTCCAATAGGTGTGTTTGTGTCATTGGATGATCAATTAGGTCATTTTCGTCCTCCCTAGGCTTATTCTTCTCGAATTAGGGTTTTTAACCAATCTTGTGCATCCAAAAAGTTTGTTTATGTCATTGAATTAATATTTAGGTCATTTTCGTCCTCCCTAGGCATATTCTTGTCCAATTAGGGTTTTTAACCAATCTTGTGCATCCAATAGGTGTGTTTGTGTCATTGGATGATCAATTAGGTCATTTTCGTCCTCCCTAGGCATATTCTTGTCCGATTAGGGTTTTTAACCAATCTTGTGCATCCAATAACTTTGTTTGTGTCATTGAATTAATATTTAGGTCATTTTCGTCCTCCCTAGGCATATTCTTGTCCAATTAGGGTTTTTAACCAATCTTGTTTATCCAATAGGTGTGTTTGTGGCATTGGATGATCAATTAGGTCATTTTTCGTCCTCCCTAGGCTTATTCTTGTCCAATTAGGGTTTTTAACCAATCTTGTGCATCCAATAAGTTCATTTGTGTCATTGGATTAACATTTAGGTCATTTTCGTCCTCCCTAGGCATATTCTTGTCCAATTAGGGTTTTTAACCAATCTTGTGCTTCCAATAGGTGTCTTTGTGTCATTGGATAATCGATTAGGTCAGTTTCTTCCTCCCTAGGCTTATTCTTGTCCAATTAGGGTTTTTAACCAATCTTGTGCATCCAATAAGTTTGTTTGTGTCATTGAATTAATATTTAGGTCATTTTCGTCCTCCCTAGGCATATTCTTGTCCAATTAGGGTTTTTTTAACCAATCTTGTGCATCCAATAGGTGTGTTTGTGTCATTGGATGATCAATTAGGTCATTTTCGTCTTCCCTAGGCATATTCTTGTCCAATTAGGGTTTTTAACCAATCTTGTGCATCCAATAAGTTAATTTGTGTCATTGGATTAATATTTAGGTCATTTTCGTACTCCCTAAGCTTATTCTTGTCCAATTAGGGTTTTTAACCAATCTTGTGCATCCAATAGGTGTGTTTGTGTCATTGGATGATCAATTAGGTCATTTTCGTCCTCCCTAGGCTTATTCTTGTCCAATTAGGGTTTTTAACCAATCTTGTGCATCCAATAAGTTGAGTTATGTCATCGGATTAACATTTAGGACATTTTCGTCGTCCCTAGGCTTATTCTTGTCCAATTAGGGTTTTTAACCAATCTTGTGCATCCAATAGGTGTGTTTGTGTCATTGGATGATCAATTAGGTCGTTTTCGTCCTCCCTAGGCTTATTCTTGTCCAATTAGGGTTTTTAACCAATCTTGTGCATCCAATAAGTTGAGTTGTTTCATTGGATTAACATTTAGGTCATTTTCGTCCCCCCTAGAATTATTCTTGTCCAATTAGGGTTTTTAACCAATCTTGTGTATCCAATAGGTGTGTTTGTGTCATTGGATGATCAATTAGGTCATTTTCGTCCTCCCTAGGCTTATTCTTGTCCAATTAGGGTTTTTAACCAATCTTGTGCATCCAATAGGTGTGTTTGTGTCATTGGATGATCAATTAGGTCATTTTCGTCCTCCCTAGGCTTATTCTTGTCCAATTAGGGTTTTTAACCAATCTTGTGCATCCAATAACTTTGTTTGTGTCATTGAATTAATATTTAGGTCATTTTCGTCCTCGCTAGGCATATTTTTGTCCAATTAGGGTTTTTAACAAATCTTGTTCATCCAATAGGTGTGTTTGTGTCATTTGATGATCAATTAGGTCATTTTCGTCCTCCCTAGGCTTTTTCTTGTCCAATTAGGGTTTTTAACCAATCTTGTGCATCCAATAAGTTTGTTTGTTTCATTGAATTAATATTTAGGTCATTTTCGTCCTCCCTAGGCATATTCTTGTCCAATTAGGGTTTTTAACCAATCTTGTGCATCCAATAGGTGTGTTTGTGTCATTGGATGATCAATTAGGTCATTTTCGTCCTCCCTAGGCTTATTCTTGTCCAATTAGGGTTTTTAACCAATCTTGTGCATCCAATAGGTGTGTTTGTGTCATTGGATTGTCAATTAGGTCATTTTCGTCCTCCCTAGGCATATTCTTGTCCAATTAGGGTTTTTAACCAATCTTGTGCATCCAATAGGTGTGTGTGTCATTGGATGATCAATTAGGTTATTTTCGTCCTCCCTAGGCTTATTCTTGTCCAATTAGGGTTTTTAACCAATCTTGTGCATCCAATAAGTTGAGTTGTGTCATTGGATTAACATTTAGGTCATTTTCGTCCTCCCTAGGCTTATTCTTGTCCAATTAGGGTTTTTAACCAATCTTGTGCATCCGATAAGTTTGTTTGTGTCATTGAATTAATATTTAGGTCATTTTCGTCCTCCCTAGGCATATTCTTGTCCAATTAGGGTTTTTAACCAATCTTGTGCATCCAATAGGTGTGTTTGTGTCATTGGATGATTAATTAGGTCATTTATGTTCTCCTTAGGCTTATTCTTGTCCAATTAAGGTTTTTAACCAATCTTGTGCTTCCAATAACTTTGTTTGTGTCATTGAATTAATATTTAGGTCATTTTCGTCCTCCCTAGGCATATTCTTGTCCAATTAGGGTTTTTAACCAATCTTGTGCATCCAATAAGTTCATTTGTGTCATTGGATGATCAATTATGTCATTTTCGTCCTCCCTAGGCTTATTCTTGTCCAATTAGGGTTTTTCACCAATCTTGTGCATCCAATAAGTTTGTTTGTGTCATTGAATTAATATTTAGGTCATTTTCGTCCTCCCTATGCATATTCTTGTCCAATTAGGGTTTTTAACCAATCTTGTGCATCCAATAGGTGTGTTTGTGTCATTGGATGATCAATTAGGTCATTTTCGTCCTCCCTAGGCTTATTCTTGTCCAATTAGGGTTTTTAACCAATCTTGTGCATCCAATAAGTTTGTTTGTGTCATTGAATTAATATTTAGGTCATTTCGTCCTCCCTAGGCATCATCTTGTCCAATTAGGGTTTTTAACCAATCTTTTGCTTCCAATAGGTGTGTTTGTGTCATTGGATGATCAATTAGGTCATTTTCGTCCTCCTTGGGCATATTCTTGTCCAATTAGGGTTTTTAACCAATCTTGTGCATCCAATAGGTGTGTTTGTGGCAATGGATGATCAATTAGGTCATTTTCGTCCTCCCTAGGCATATACTTGTCCAATTAGGGTTTTTAACCAATCTTGTGCATCCAATAGGTGTGTTTGTGTCATTGGATGATCAATTAGGTCATTTTCGTCCTCCCTAGGCATATTCTTGTCCAATTAGGGTTTTTAACCAATTTTGTGCATCCAATAGGTGTGTTTGTGTCATTGGATGATCAATTTAGGTCATTTTCGTCCTCCCTACGCATATTCTATTCCAATTAGGGTTTTTAACCAATCTTGTGCATCCAATAGGTGTGTTTGTGTCATTGGATGATCAATTAGGTCATTTTCGTCCTCCCTAGGCTTATTCTTGTCCAATTAGGGTTTTTAACCAATCTTGTGCATCCAATAAGTTTGTTTGTGTCATTGAATTAATATTTAGGTCATTTTCGTCCTCCCTAGGCATCATCTTGTCCAATTAGGGTTTTTAACCAATCTTTTGCATCCAATAGGTGTGTTTGTGTCATAGGATGATCAATTATGTCATTTTCGTCCTCCCTAGGCTTATTCTTGTCCAATTAGGGTTTTTAACCAATCTTGTGCATCCAATAGGTGTGTTTCTGTCATTGGATGATCAATTAGGTCATTTTCGTCCACCCTAGGCTTATTCTTGTCCAATTAGGGTTTTTAACCAATCTTGTGCATCCAATAAGTTCATTTGTGTCATTGGATTAACATTTAGGTCATTTTCGTTCTCCCTAGGCATATTCTTGTCCAATTAGGGTTTTTAACCAATCTTCTGCATCCAATAGGTGTGTTTGTGGCATTGAATGATCAATTTAGGTCATTTTCGTTCTCCCTAGGCATATTCTTGTCCAATTAGGGTTTTTAATCAATCTTGTGCATCCAATAGGTGTGTTTGTGTCATTGGATGATCAATTAGGGCATTTTCGTCCTCCCTAGGCATATTCTTGGCCAACTAGGGTTTTTAACCAATCTTGTGCATCCAATTGGTGTGTTTGTGTCATTGGATTATCAATTAGGTCATTTTCGTCCTCCATAGGCTTATTCTTGTCCAATTAGGGTTTTTAACCAATCTTGTGCATCTAATAGGTATGTTTGTGTCATTGGATGATCAGTTAGGTCATTTTCGTCCTCCCTAGGCTTATACTTGCCCAATTAGGGTTTTTAACCAATCTTGTGCATCCAATAGGTTTGTTTGTGTCATTGGATGATCAATTAGGTCATTTTCGTCCTCCCTAGGCTTATTCTTGTCCAATTAGGGTTTTTAACCAATCTTCTGCATCCAATAGGTGTGTTTGTGTCATTGGATGATCAATTAGGTCATTTTTGTCCTCCCTAGGCTTATTCTTGTCCAATTACGGTTTTTAACCAATCTTGTGCATCCAATAGGTGTGTTTGTGTCATTGGATGATCAATTAGGTCATTTTCGTCCTCCCTAGGCTTATTCTTGCCCAATTAGGGTTTTTAACCAATCTTGTGCATCCAATAAGTCGAGTTGTATCATTGGATGAACATTTTGGTCATTTTCGTCCTCCCTAGGCTTATTCTTGTCCAATTAGGGTTTTTAACCAATCTTGTGCATCCAATAAGTTCATTTGTGTCATTGGATTAACATTTAGGTCATTTTCGTCCTCCCTAGGCATATTCTTGTCCAATTAGGGTTTTTTATCAATCTTGTGCTTCCAATAGGTGTGTCTGTGTCATTGGATGATCAATTAGGTCATTTTCGTCCTCCCTAGGCTTATTCTTCTCCAATTAGGGTTTTTAACCAATCTTGTGCATCCAATAAGTTTGTTTGTTTCATTGAATTAATATTTAGGTCATTTTCGTCCTCCCTAGGCATATTCTTGTCCAATTAGGGTTTTTAACCAATCTTGTGCATCCAATAGGTGTGTTTGTGTCATTGGATGATCAATTAGGTCATTTTCGTCCTCCCTAGGCTTATTCTTGTCCAATTAGGGTTTTTAACCAATCTTGTGCATCCAATAACTTTGTTTGTGTCATTGAATTAATATTTAGGTCATTTTCCTCCTCCCTGGGCATATTCTTGTCCAATTAGGGTTTTTAACCAATCTTGTGCATCCAATAGGTGTGTTTGTGTCATTGGATGATCAATTAGGTCATTTTCGTCCTCCCTAGGCTTATTCTTGTCCAATTAGGGTTTTTAACCAATCTTGTGCATCCAATAAGTTGAGTTGTGTCATTGGATTAACATTTAGGTCATTTTCGTTCTCCCTAGGCATATTCTTGTCCAATTAGGGTTTTTAACCCATCTTGTGCATCGAATAAGTTCATTTGTGTTATTGGATTAACATTTAGGTCATATTCGTCCTCCCTAGGCATATTGTTGTCCAATTAGGGTTTTTAACCAATCTTGTGCATCCAATAGGTGTGTTTGTGTCATTGGATGATCAATTAGGTCATTTTCGTCCTCCCTAGGCTTATTCTTGTCCAATTAGGGTTTTTAACCAATCTTGTGCATCCAATAACTTTGTTTGTGTCATTGAATTAATATTTAGGTCATTTTCGTCCTCCCTAGGCATATTCTTGTCCAATTAGGGTTTTTAATCAATCTTGTGCACCCAATAGGTGTGTTTGTGTCATTGGATGATCAATTTGGTCATTTTCGTCCTCCATAGGCTTATTCTTGTCCAATTAGGGTTTTTAACCAATCTTGTGCATCCAATATGTGTGTTTTTGTCATTGGATAATAAATTAGGTCATTTTCTTCCTCCCCAGGCTTATTCTTGTCCAATTAGGGTTTTCAACCAATCTTGTGCATCCAATAGAAGTGTTTGTGTCATTGGATGATCAATTAGGTCATTTTCGTCCTCTCTAGGCTTATTCTTGTCCAATTAGTGTTTTTAACCAATCTTGTGCATCCAATAGGTGTGTTTGTGTCATTGGATGATCAATTAGGTCATTTTCGTCCTCCCTAGGCATATTCTTGTCCAGTTAGGGTTTTTAACCAATCTTGTGCATCCAATAGGTGTGTTTGTGTCATTGGATGATCAATTAGGTCATTTTCGTCCTCCCTAGGCTTATTCTTGTCCAATTAGGGTTTTTAACCAATCTTGTGCATCCAATAAGTTCATTTCTGTCATTGGATTAACATTTAGGTCATTTTCGTTCTCCCTAGGCATATTCTTGTCCAATTAGGGTTTTTAACCAATCTTGTGCATCCAATAGGTGTGTTTGTGTCATTGGATGATCAATTTAGGTCATTTTCGTTCTCCCTAGGCATATTCTTGTCCAATTAGGGTTTTTAATCAATCTTGTGCATCCAATAGGTGTGTTTGTGTCATTGGATGATCAATTAGGTCGTTTCGTCCTCCCTAGGCATATTCTTGTCCAATTAGGGTTTTTAACCAATCTTGTGCATCCAATAGGTGTGTTTGTGTCATTGGATGATCAATTAGGTCATTTTCGTCCTCCCTAGGCTTATTCTTGTCCAATTAGGGTTTTTAACCAATCTTGTGCATCCAATAAGTTCATTTGTGTCATTGAATTAATATTTAGGTCATTTTCGTCCTCCCTAGGCATATTATTGTCCAATTAGGGTTTTTAACCAATCTTGTGCATCCAATAAGTTGAGTTGTGTCATTGGATTCACATTTAGGTCATTTTCTTCCTCCCTAGGCTTATTCTTGTCCAATTAGGGTTTTTAACCAATCTTGTGCATCCAATAGGTGTGTTTGTGTCATTGGATGATCAATTTGGTCATTTTCGTCCTCCCTAGGCATATTCTTGTCCAATAAGGGTTTTTAACCAATCTTGTGCATCCAATAGGTGTGTTTGTGTCATTGGATGATCAATTAGGTCATTTTCGTCCTCCCTAGGCTTATTCTTGTCCAATTAGGGTTTTTAACCAATCTTGTGCATCCAATAACTTTGTTTGTGTCATTGAATTAATATTTAGGTCATTTTGCTCCTCCCTAGGCATATTCTTGTCCAATTAGGGTTTTTAACCAATCTTGTGCATCCAATAGGTGTGTTTGTGTCATTGGATGATCAATTAGGTCATTTTCGTCCTCCCTAGGCTTATTCTTGTCCAATTAGGGTTTTTAACCAATCTTGTGCATCCAATAAGTTTGTTTGTGTCATTGGATTAATATTTAGGTCATTTTCGTCCTCCCTAGGCATATTCTTGTCCAATTAGGGTTTTTAGCCAATCTTGTGCCTCCAATAGGTGTGTTTGTGTCATTGGATGATCAATTAGGTCATTTTCGTCCTCCCTAGGCTTATTCTTGTCCAATTAGGGTTTTTAACCAATCTTGTGCATCCAATAACTTTGTTTGTGTCATTGAATTAATATTTAGGTCAATTTCGTCCTCCCTAAGCATATTCTTGTCCAATTAGGGTTTTTAACCAATCTTGTGCATCCAATAGGTGTGTTTGTGTCATTGGATGATCAATTAGGTCATTTTCGTCCTCCCTAGGCTTATTCTTGTCCAATTAGGGTTTTTAACCAATCTTGTGCATCCAATAAGTTGAGTTGTGTCATTGGATTAACATTTAGGTCATTTTGTCCTCCCTAGGCTTATTCTTGTCCAATTAGGGTTTTTAACCAATCTTGTGCATCCAATAGGTGTGTTTGTGTCATTGGATGATCAATTAGGTCATTTTCGTCCTCCATAGGCTTATTCTTGTCCAATTAGGGTTTTTAACCAATCTTGTGAATCCAATAAGTTTGTTTGTGTCATTGAATTAATATTTAGGTCCTTTTCGTCCACCCTAGGCATATTCTTGTCCAGTTAGGGTTTTTAACCAATCTTGTGCATTCAATAGGAGTGTTTGTGTCATTGGATGATCAATTAGGTCATTTTCGTCCTCCCTAGGCTTATTCTTGCCCAATTAGGGGTTTTAACCAATCTTGTGCATCCAATAAGTTGAGTTGTGTCATTGGATTAGCATTTAGGTCATTTTCGTCCTCCTTAGGCTTATTCTTGTCCAATTAGGGTTTTTAACCAATCTTGTGCATCCAATAAGTTCATTTGTGTCATTGGATTAACATTTAGGTTATTTTCGTCCTCCCTAGGCATATTCTTGTCCAATTACGGTTTTTAACCAATCTTGTTCATCCAATAGGTGTGTTTGTGTCATTGGATGATCAATTAGGTCATTTTCGTTCTTTCTATGCTTATTCTTGTCCAATTAGGGTTTTTAACCAATCTTGTGCATCCAATAAGTTCATTTGTGTCATTGGATGATCAATTAGGTCATTTTCGTCCTCCTTAGGCATATTCTTGTCCAACTAGGGTTTTTAACCAATCTTGTGCTTCCAATAGGTGTGTTTGTGTCATTGGATGATCAATTAGGTCATTTTCGTCCTCACTAGGCTTATTCCTGTCCAATTAGGTTTTTTAACCAATCTTGTGCATCCAATAGGTGTGTTTGTGTCATTGGATGATCAATTAGGTCATTTTCGTCCTCCCTAGGCTTATTCTTGTCCAATTAGGGTTTTTAACCAATCTTGTGCATCCAATAACTTTGTTTGTGTCATTGAATTAATATTTAGGTCATTTTCGTCCTCCCTAGGCATATTCTTGTCCAATTAGGGTTTTTAACCAATCTTGTGCATCCAATAGGTGTGTTTGTGGCAATGGATGATCAATTAGGTCATTTTCGTCCTCCCTAGGCATATACTTGTCCAATTACGGTTTTTAACCAATCTTGTGCATCCAATAGGTGTGTTTGTGTCATTGGATGATCAATTAGGTCATTTTCGTCCTCCCTAGGCTTATTCTTGTCCAATTAGGGTTTTTAACCAATCTTGTGCATCCAATAAGTTTGTTTGTGTCATTGAATTAATATCTAGGTCATTTCGTCCTCCCTAGGCATCATCTTGTCCAATTAGGGTTTTTAACCAATCTTTTGCTTCCAATAGGTGTGTTTGTGTCATTGGATGATCAATTAGGTCATTTTCGTCCTCCTTGGGCATATTCTTGTCCAATTAGGGTTTTTAACTAATCTTGTGCATCCAATAGGTGTGTTTGTGGCAATGGATGATCAATTAGGTCATTTTCGTCCTCCCTAGGCATATACTTGTCCAATTAGGGTTTTTAACCAATCTTGTGCATCCAATAGGTGTGTTTGTGTCATTGGATGATCAATTAGGTCATTTTCGTCCTCCTTGGGCTTATTCTTCCCCAATTAGGGTTTTTAACCAATGTTGTGCATCCAATAGGTGTGTTTGTGGCAATGAATTAATATTTAGGTCATTTTCCTCCTCCCTAGGCATATTCTTGTCCAATTAGGGTTTTTAACCAATCTTGTGCATCCAATAGGTGTGTTTGTGTCATTGGATGATCAATTAGGTCATTTTCGTCCTCCCTAGGCTTATTCTTGTCCAATTAGGGTTTTTTTACCAATCTTGTGCATCCAATAGGTGTGTTTGTGTCATTGGATGATCAATTATGTCATTTTCGTCCTCCCTAGGCTTATTCTTGTCCAATTAAGGTTTTTAACCAATCTTGTGCATCCAATAACTTTGTTTGTGTCATTGAATTATATTTAGGTCATTTTTGTCCTCCCTAGGCATATTCTTGTCCAATTAGGGTTTTTAACCAATCTTGTGCATCCAATAGGTGTGTTTGTGTCATTGGATGATTAATTAGGTCATTTTCGTCCTCCCTATGCCTATTCTTGTCCAATTAGGGTTTTTAACCAATCTTGTGCATCCAATAAGTTCATTTGTGTCATTGGATTAACATTTAGGTCATTTTCGTCCTCCCTAGGCATATTCTTGTCCAATTAGGGTTTTTAACCAATCTTGTGCATCCAATAAGTTGGTTTGTGTCATTGAATTAATATTTAGGTCATTTTCGTTCTCCCTAGGCATCATCTTGTCCAATTAGGGTTTTTAACCAATCTTTTGCATCCAATAGGTGTGTTTGTGTCATTGGATGATCAATTAGGTCATTTTCGTCCTCCCTAAGCATATTCTTGTCCAATTAGGGTTTTTAACCAATCTTGTGCATCCAATAGGTGTGTTTGTGTCATTGGATGATTAATTAGGTCATTTTTGTCCTCCATATGCCTATTCTTGTCCAATTAGGGTTTTTAACCAATCTTGTGCATCCAATAAGTTTGTTTGTTTCATTGAATTAATATTTAGGTCATTTTCGTCCTCCCTAGGCATATTCTTGTCCAATTAGGGTTTTTAACCAATCTTGTGCATCCAATAGGTGTGCTTGTGTCATTGGATGATCAATTAGGTCATTTTCGTCCTCCCAAGGCTTATTCTTGTCCAATTAGGGTTTTTAACCAATCTTGTGCATCCAATAGGTGTGTTTGTGTCATTGGATGATCAATTAGGTCATTTTGGTCCTCCCTAGGCATATTCTTGTCCAAGTAGGGTTTTTAACCAATCTTGTGCATCCAATAGGTGTGTTTGTGTCATTGGATGATCAATTAGGTCATTTTTGTCCTCCCTAGGCTTATTCTTGTCCAATTAGGGTTTTTAACCAATCTTGTGCATCCAATAAGTTCATTTGTGTCATTGGATGATCAATTAGGTCATTTTCGTCCTCCCTAGGCTTATTCTTGTCCAATTAGTGTTTTTCACCAATCTTGTGCATCCAATAAGTTTGTTTGTGTCATTGATTTAATATTTAGGTCATTTTCGTCCTCCCTAGGCATATTCTTGTCCAATTAGGGTTTTTAACCAATCTTGTGCATCCAATAAGTTCATTTGTGTCATTGGATGATCAATTAGGTCATTTTCGTCCTCCCTAGGCTTATTCTTGTCCAATTAGGGTTTTTAATCAATCTTGTGCATCCAATAATTTCATTTGTGTCATTGGATTAAAATTTAGGTTATTTTCGTCCTCCCTAGGCATATTCTTTTCCAATTAGGGTTTTTAACCAATCTTGTGCATCCAATAAGTTCATTTGTGTCATTGGATGATCAATTAGGTCATTTTCGTCCTCCCTAGGCTTATTCTTGTCCAATTAGGGTTTTTAACCAATCTTGTGCATCCAATAAGTTGAGTTATGTCATTGGATTAACATTTAGATCATTTTCGTTATCCCTAGGCTTATTCTTGTCCAATTAGGGTTTATAACCAATCTTGTGCATCCAATAAGTTCATTTGTGTTATTGGATTAACATTTAGGTCATATTCGTCCTCCCTAGGCATATTCTTGTCCAATTAGGGTTTTTAACCAATCTTGTGCATCCAATAGGTGTGTTTGTGTCATTGGATGATCAATTAGGTCATTTTCGTCCTCCCTAGGCTTATTCTTGTCCAATTAGGGTTTTTAACCAATCTTGTGCATCCAATAAGTTCATTGGTGTCATTGGATGATCAATTAGGTCATTTTCGACCTCCCTAGGCTTGTTCTTGTCCAACTAGGGTTTTTAACCAATCTTGTGCATCCAATAGGTGTGTTTGTGTCATTGGATGATCAATTAGGTCATTTTCGTCCTCCCTAGGCATATTCTTGTCCAATTAGGGTTTTTAACCAATCTTGTGCATCCAATAAGTTGAGTTGTGTCATTGGATTAACATTTAGGTCATTTTCGTTCTCCCTAGGCTTATTCTTGTCCAATTAGGGTTTTTAACCAATCTTGTGCATCCAATAAGTTGAGTTGTGTCATTGGATTAACATTTAGGTCATTTTCATTCTCCCTAGGCTTATTCTTGTCCAATTAGGGTTTTTAACCAATCATGTGCATCCAATAGGTGTGTTTGTGTCATTGGATGATCAATTAGGTCATTTTCGTCCTCCCTAGGCTTATTCTTGTCCAATTAGGGTTTTTAACCAATCTTGTGCATCCAATAAGTTCATTAGTGTCATTGGATGATCAATGAGGTCATTTTCGTCCTCCCTAGGCATGTTCTTGTCCAACTATAGTTTTTAACCAATCTTGTGCATCCAATAGGTGTGTTTGTGTCATTGGATGATCAATTAGGTCATTTTCGTCCTCCCTAGGCTTATTCTTGTCCAATTAGGGTTTTTAACCAATCTTGTGCATCCAATAAGTTGAGTTGTGTCATTGGATTAACATTTAGGTCATTTTCATTCTCCCTAGGCTTATTCTTGTCCAATTAGGGTTTTTAACCAATCTTGTGCATCCAATAAGTTCATTTGTGTCATTGGATTTACATTTAGGTCATATTCGTCCTCCCTAGGCATATTCTTGTCCAATTAGGATCTTTAACCAATCTTGTGCATCCAGTAAGTTTGTTTGTGTCATTGAATTAATATTTAGGTCCTTTTCGTCCTCCCTAGGCATCGTCTTGTCGAATTAGGGTTTTTAACCAATCTTTTGCATCCAATAGGTGTGTTTGTGTCATTGGATGATCAATTAGGTCATTTTCGTCCTCCCTAAGCTTATTCTTGTCCAATTAGGGTTTTTAACCAATCTTGTGCATCCAATAACTTTGTTTGTGTCATTGAATTAATATTTAGGTCATTTTCGTCCTCCCTAGGCATATTCTTGTCCAATTAGGGTTTTTAACCATTCTTGTGCATCCAATAGGTGTGTTTGTGTCATTGGATAATCAATTAAGTTATTTTCGTCCTTCCTAGGCTTATTCTTGTCCAATTATGGTTTTTAACAAATCTGGTGCATCCAATAAGTTCATTTGTGTCATTGGATGATCAATTAGGTTATTTTCGTCCTCCCTAGGCATATTCTTGTCCAACATGGGTTTTTAACCAATCTTGTGCATCCAATAGGTGTGTTTGTGTCATTGGATGATCAATTAGGTCATTTTCGTCCTCCCTAGGCTTATTCTTGTCCAATTAGGGTTTTTAACCAATCTTGTGCATCCAATAACTTTGTTTGTGTCATTGAATTAATATTTAGGTCATTTTCGTCCTCCCTAGGCATATTCTTGTCCAATTAGGGTTTTTAACCAATCTTGTGCATCCAATAGGTGTGTTTGTGTCATTGGATGATCAATTAGGTCATTTTCGCCCTCCCTAGGCTTATTCTAGTCCAATTAGGGTTTTTAACCAATCTTTTGCATCCAATACGTTCATTTGTGTCATTGGATTAACATTTAGGTCATTTTCGTCCTTCCTAGGCATATTCTTTTCCAATTAGGGTTTTTAACCAATCTTGTGCTTCCAATAGGTGTGTTTGTGTCATTTGATGATCAATTAGGTCATTTTCGTCCTCCCTAGGCATATTCTTGTCCAATTAGGGTTTTTAACCAATCTTGTGCATCCAATAGGTGTGTTTGTGTCATTGGATGATCAATTAGGTCATTTTCGTCCTCCCTAGGCTTATTCTTGTCCAATTAGGGTTTTTAACCAATCTTGTGCATCCAATAAGTTCATTTGTGTCATTGGATTAACATTTAGATCATTTTCGTCCTGCCTAGGCATATTCTTGTCCAATTAGGGTTTTTAACCAATCTTGTGCATCCAATAGGTGTGTTTGTGTCATTGGATGATCAATTAGGTTATTTTCGTCCTCCCTAGGCTTATTCTTGTCCAATTAGGGTTTTTAACCAATCTTGTGCATCCAATAGGTGTGTTTGTGTCATTGGATGACCAATTAGGTCATTTTCGTCCTCCCTAGGCATATTCTTGTCCAATTAGGGTTTTTAACCAATCTTGTGCATCCAATAGGTGTGTTTGTGTCATTGGATGATCAATTAGGTCATTTTCGTCCTCCCTAGGCTTATTCTTGTCCAATTAGGGTTTTTAACCAATCTTGTGCATCCAATAGGTGTGTTTGTGTCATTGGATGATCAATTAGGTCATTTTCGTCCTCGCTAGGCTTATTCTTGTCCACTTAGGGTTTTTAACCAATCTTGTGCATCCAATAAGTTCATTTGTGTCATTGGATTAACATTTAGGTCATATTCGTCCTCCCTAGGCATATTCTTGTCCAATTAGGGTTTTTAACCAATCTTGTGCATCCAATAGGTGTCTTTGTGTCATTGGATGATCAATTAGGTCATTTTCGTCCTCCCTAGGCATATTCTTATCCAATTAGGGTTTTTAACCAATCTTGTGCATCCAATAGGTGTGTTTGTGTCATTGGATGATCAATTAGGTCATTTTCGTCCTCCCTAGGCTTATTCTTGTCCAATTAGGGTTTTTAACCAATCTTGTGCATCCAATAAGTTGAGTTGTGTCATTGGATTAACTTTTAGGTCATTTTCATTCTCCCTAGGCTTATTCTTGTCCAATTAGGGTTTTTAACCAATCTTGTGCATCCAATAAGTTCATTTGTGTCATTGGATTCACATTTAGGTCATATTCGTCCTCCCTAGGCATATTCTTGTCCAATTAGGGTTTTTAACCAATCTTGTGCATCCCATAGGTGTGTTTGTGTCATTGGATGATCAATTAGGTCATTTTCGTCCTCCCTAGGCATATTCTTATCCAATTAGGGTTTTTAACCAATCTTGTGCATCCAATCGGTGTTTTTGTGTCATTGGATGATCAATTAGGTCATTTTCGTCCTCCCTAGGCTTATTCTTGTCCAATTAGGGTTTTAACCAATCTTGTGCATCCAATAAGTTTAGTTGTGTCATTGGATTAACATTTAGGTCATTTTCATTCTCCCTAGGCTTATTCTTGTCCAATTAGGGTTTTTAACCAATCTTGTGCATCCAATAAGTTCATTTGTGTCATTGGATTCACATTTAGGTCATATTCGTCCTCCCTAGGCATATTCTTGTCCAATTAGGGTTTTTAACCAATCTTGTGCATCCCATAGGTGTGTTTGTGTCATTGGATGATCAATTAGGTCATTTTCGTCCTCCCTAGGCATATTCTTATCCAATTAGGGTTTTTAACCAATCTTGTGCATCCAATAGGTGTGTTTGTGTCATTGGATGATCAATTAGGTCATTTTCGTCCTCATTAGGATTATTCTTGTCCAATTAGGGTTTTTAACCAATCTTGTGCATCCAATAAGTTTGTTTGTGTCATTGAATTAATATTTAGCTCATTTTCGTCCTCCCTAGGCATCATCTTGTCCAATTACGGTTTTTAACCAATCTTTTGCATCCAATAGGTGTGTTTGTGTCATTGGATGATCAATTAGGTCATTTTCGTCCTCCCTAGGCTTATTCTTGTCCAATTAGGGTTTTTAACCAATCTTGTGCATCCAATAACTTTGTTTGTGTCATTGAATTAATATTTAGGTCATTTTTGTCCTTCCTAGGCATATTCTTGTCAAATTAGGGTTTTTAACCAATCTTGTGCATCCAATAGGTGTGTTTGTGTCATTGGATGATCAATTAGGTCATTTTCGTCCTCCCGAGACTTATTCTTGTCCAATTAGGGTTTTTAACCAATCTTGTGCATCCAATAAGTTTGTTTGTGTCATTGAATTAATATTTAGGTCATTTTCGTCCTCCCTAGGCATCATCTTTTCCAATTAGGGTTTTTAACCAATCTTTTGCATCCAATAGGTGTGTTTGTGTCATTGGATGATCAATTAGGTCATTTTCGTCCTCCCTAGGCTTATTCTTGTCCAATTAGGGTTTTTAACCAATCTTGTGCATCCAATAACTTTGTTTGCGTCATTGAATTAATATTTAGGTCATTTTCCTCCTCCCTAGGCATATTCTTGTCCAATTAGGGTTTTTAAAAAATCTTGTGCATCCAATAGGTGTGTTTGTGTCATTGGATGATCAATTAGGTCATTTTCGTCCTCCCTAGGCTTATTCTTGTCCAATTAGGGTTTTTAACCAATCTTGTGCATCCAATAAGTTCATTTTTGTCATTGGATTAACATTTAGGTCATTTTCGTCCTCCCTAGGAATATTCTTTTCCAATTAGGGTTTTTAACCAATCTTGTGCATCCAATAGGTGTGTTTGTGTCATTGGATGATCAATTAGGTCATTTTCGTCCTCCCTAGGCTTATTCTTGTCCAATTAGGGTTTTTAACCAATCTTGTGCATCCAATAAGTTCATTTGTGTCATTGGATTAACATTTAGGTCATTTTCGTCCTCCCTAGGCATATTCTTGTCCAATTAGGGTTTTTAACCAATCTTATGCATCCAATAGCTGTATTTGTGTCATTGGATGATCAATTAGGTTATTTTCGTCCTCCTTAGGCTTATTCCTGTCCAATTATGGTTTTTAACTAATCTTGTGCATCCAATAAGTTCATTTGTGTCATTGGATGATCAATGAGGTCATTTTCGTCCTCCCTAGGCATATTCTTGTCCAATTAGGGTTTTTAACCAATCTTGTGCATCCAATAGGTGTGTTTGTGTCATTGGATGATCAATTAGGTCATTTTCGTCCTCCCTAGGCTTATTCTTGTCCAATTAGGGTTTTTAACCAATCTTGTGCATCCAATAACTTTGTTTGTGTCATTGAATTAATATTTAGGTTATTTTCCTCCTCCCTACGCATATTCTTGTCCAATTAGGGTTTTTAACCAATCTTGTGCATCCAATAGGTGTGTTTGTGTCATTGGATGATCAATTAGGTCATTTGCGTCCTCCATAGGCTTATTCTTGTCCAATTAGGATTTTTAACCAATCTTGTGCATCCAATAAGTTGAGTTGTGTCATTGGATTGACATTTAGGTCATTTTCGTCCTCCCTAGGCTTATTCTTGTCCAATTAGGGTTTTTAACCAATCTTGTGCATCCAATAGGTGTGTTTTTTTCATTGGATGATCAATTAGGGTTTTTAACCAATCTTGTGCATCCAATAAGTTCATTTGTGTCATTGGATTAACATTTAGGTCATTTTCGTCCTCCCTAGGCATATTCTTGTCCAGTTAGGGTTTTTAACCAATCTTGTGCATCCAATAGGTGTGTTTGTGTCATTGGATGATCAATTAGGTCATTTTCGTCCTCCCTAGGCTTATTCTTGTCCAATTAGGGTTTTTAACCAATCTTGTGCATCCAATAAGTTCATTTTTGTCATTGGATTAACATTTAGGTCATTTTCGTCCTCCCTAGGAATATTTTTGTCCAACTAGGGTTTTTAACCAATCTTGTGCATCCAATAGGTGTGTTTGTGTCATTGGATGATCAATTAGGTCATTTTCGTCCTCCCTAGGCTTATTCTTGTCCAATTAGGGTTTTTAACCAATCTTGTGCATCCAATAAGTTCATTTGTGTCATTGGATGATCAATTAGGTCATTTTCGTCCTCCCTAGGCTAATTCATGTCCAATTAGGGTTTGTAACCAATCTTGTGCATCCAATAAGTTCATTTGTGTCATTGGATTAACATTTAGGTCATTTTCGTCCTCCCTAGGCTTATTCTTGTCCAATTAGGGTTTTTAACCAATCTTGTGCATCCAATAGGTGTGTTTGTGTCATTGGATGACCAATTAGGTCATTTTCGTCCTCCCTAGGCATATTCTTGTCCAGTTAGGGTTTTTAACCAATCTTGTGCATCCAATAGGTGTGTTTGTGTCATTGGATGATCAATTAGGTCATTTTCGTCCTCCCTAGGCTTATTCTTGTCCAATTAGGGTTTTTAACCAATCTTGTGCATCCAATAGGTGTGTTTCTGTCATTGGATGATCAATTAGGTCATTTTCGTCCTCCTTAGGCTTATTCTTGTCCAATTAGGGTTTTTAACCAATCTTGTGCATCCAATAGGTGTGTTTGTGTCATTGGATGATCAATTAGGTCATTTTCGTCCTCCCTTGGCATATTCTTGTCCAATTAGGGTTTTTAACGAATCTTGTGCATCCAATAGGTGTGTTTGTGTCATTGGACGATCAATTAGGTCATTTTCGTCCTCCCTAGGCTTATTTTTGTCCAATTAGGGTTTTTAACCAATCTTGTGCATCCAATAGGTGTGTTTGTGTCATTGGACGATCAATTAGGTCATTTTCGTCCTCCCTAGGCTTATTCTTGTCCAATTAGGGTTTTTAACCAATCTTGTGCATCCAATAGGTGTGTTTGTGTCATTGGATGATCAATTAGGTCATTTTCGTCCTCCCTAGGCTTATTCTTGTCCAATTAGGGTTTTTAACCAATCTTGTGGATCAAATAGGTGTGTTTGTGTCATTGGATGATCAATTAGGTCATTTTCTTCCTCCCTAGGCTTATTCTTGTCCAATTAGGGTTTTTAACCAATCTTGTGCATCCAATAGGTGTGTTTGTGTCATTGGATGATCAATTAGGTCATTTTCGTCCTCCCTAGGCTTATTCTTGTCCAATTAGGGTTTTTAACCAATCTTGTGCATCCAATAACTTTGATTGTGTCATTGAATTAATATTTAGGTCATTTTCGTCCTCCCTAGGCATATTCTTGTCCAATTAGGGTTTTTAACCAATCTTGTGCTGCCAATAGTTGTGTTTGTGTCATTGGATGATCAATTAGGTCATTTTCGTCTTTCCTAGGCATATTCTTGTCCAATTAGGGTTTTTAACCAATCTTGTGCATCCAATAAGTTCATTTGTATCATTGGATTATCATTTAGGTCATTTTCGTCCTCCCTAGGCATATTCTTGTCCAATTAGGGTTTTTAACCAATCTTGTGCTTCCAATAGGTGAGTTTGTGTCATTGGATGATCAATTAGGTCATTTTCGTCCTCACTAGGCTTATTCTTGTCCAATTAGGGTTTTTAACCAATCTTGTGCATCCAATAGGTGTGTTTGTGTCATTGGATGATCAATTAGGTCATTTTCGTCCTCCCTAGGCTTATTCTTGTCCAATTAGGGTTTTTAACCAATCTTGTGCATCCAATAAATTCATTTGTGTCATTGGATGATTAATTAGGTCATTTTCGTCCTCCTAGGCATGTTCTTGTCAAATTAGGGTTTTTAACCAATCTTGTGCATGCAATAAGTTGAGTTGTGTCATTGGATTAACATTTAGGTCATTTTCGTCCTCCCTAGGCATATTCTTGTCCAATTAGGGTTTTTAACCAATCTTGTGCATCCAATAGGTGTGTTTGTGTCATTGGATGATCAATTAGGTCATTTTCGTCCTCCCTAGGCTTATTCTTGTCCAATTAGGGTTTTTAACCAATCTTGTGCATCCAATAGGTGTGTTTGTGTCATTGGATGATCAATTAGGTCATTTTCGTCCTCCCTAGGCTTATTCTTGTCCAATTAGGGTTTTTAACCATTCTTGTGCATCCAATAGGTGTGTTTGTGTCATTGGATGATCAATTAGGTCATTGTTGTCCTCCCTAGGCTTATTCTTGTCCAATTAGGGTTTTTAACCAATCTTGTGCATCCAATAGGTGTGTTTGTGTCATTGGATGATCAATTAGGTCATTTTCGTCCTCCCTAGGCTTATTCTTGTCCAATTAGGGTTTTTAACCAATCTTGTGCATCCAATAAGTGCGTTTGTGTCATAGGATGATCAATTAGGTCATTTTCGTCCTCCCTAGGCTTATTCTTGTCCAATTAGGGTTTTTAACCAATGTTGTGCATCCAATAAACTCGTTTGTGTCATTGAATTAACATTTAGGTCATTTTCGTCCTCCCTAGGCATATTCTTGTCCAATTAGGGTTTTTAACCAATCTTGTGCATCCAATAAGTTTGTTTGTTTCATTGAATTAATATGTAGGTTATTTTCGTCCTCCCTAGGCATATTCTTGTCCAATTAGGGTTTTTAACCAATCTTGTGCATCCAATAGGTGTGTTTGTGTCATTGGATGATCAATTAGGTCATTTTCGTCCTCCCTAGGCTTATTCTTGTCCAATTAGGGTTTTTAACCAATCTTGTGCATCCAATAAGTTTAGTTGTGTCATTGGATGATCAATTAGGTCATTTTCGTCCTCCCTAGGCATATTCTTGTCCAATTAGGGTTTTTAACCAATCTTGTGCATCCAATAGGTGTGTTTGTGTCATTGGATGATCAATTAGGTCATTTTCGTCCTCCCTAGGCTTATTCTTGTCCAATTAGGGTTTTTAACCAATCTTGTGCATCCAATAAGTTCATTTGTGTCATTGGATTAACATTTAGATCATTTTCGTCCTGCCTAGGCATATTCTTGTCCAATTAGGGTTTTTAACCAATCTTGTGCATCCAATAGGTGTGTTTGTGTCATTGGATGATCAATTAGGTTATTTTCGTCCTCCCTAGGCTTATTCTTGTCCAATTAGGGTTTTTAACCAATCTTGTGCATCCAATAGGTGTGTTTGTGTCATTGGATGACCAATTAGGTCATTTTCGTCCTCCCTAGGCATATTCTTGTCCAATTAGGGTTTTTAACCAATCTTGTGCATCCAATAGGTGTGTTTGTGTCATTGGATGATCAATTAGGTCATTTTCGTCCTCCCTAGGCTTATTCTTGTCCAATTAGGGTTTTTAACCAATCTTGCGCATCCAATAAGTTGAGTTGTGTCATTGGATTAACAATTAGGTCATTTTCGTTCTCCCTAGGCATATTCTTGTCCAATTAGGGTTTTTAACCAATCTTGTGCATCCAATAGGTGTGTTTGTGTCATTGGATGATCAATTAGGTCATTTTCGTCCTCCCTAGGCTTATTCTAGTCCAATTAGGATTTTTAACCAATCTTGTGCATCCAATAAGTTGAGTTGTGTCATTGGATTAATATTTAGGTCATTTTCGTTCTCCCTACGCTTATTCTTGTCCAATTAGGGTTTTTAACCAATCTTGTGCATCCAATAGGTGTGTTTGTGTCATTGGATGATCAATTAGGTCATTTTCGTCCTCCCTAGGCTTATTCTGGTCCAATTAGGGTTTTTAACCAATCTTGTGCATCCAATAAGTTCATTTGGTTCATTGGATTAACATTTAGGTCATTTTCGTCCTCCCTAGGCATATTCTTGTCCAATTAAGGTTTTTAACCAATCTTGTGCATCCAATAGGTGTGTTTGTGTCATTGGATGATCAATTAGGTCATTTTCGTCCTCCCTAGGCTTATTCTTCTCCAATTAGGGTTTTTAACCAATCTTGTGCATCCAATAAGTTTGTTTATGTCATTGAATTAATATTTAGGTCATTTTCTTCCTCCCTAGGCATATTCTTGTCCAATTACGGTTTTTAACCAATCTTGTGCATCCAATAGGTGTGTTTGTGTCTTTGGATGATCAGTTAGGTCATTTTCGTCCTCCCTAGGCATATTCTTGTCCAATTAGGGTTTTTAACCAATTTTGTGCATCCAATAGGTGTGTTTGAGGCAATGGATGATCAATTAGGTCATTTTCGTCCTCCCTAGGCTTATTCTTGTCCAATTAGGGTTTTTAACCAATCTTGTGCATCCAATAGGTGTGTTTGTGTCATTGGATGATCAATTAGGTCATTTTCGTCCTCCCTAGGCTCATTCTTGTCCAATTAGAGTTTTTAACCAATCTTGTGCATCCAATAACTTTGTTTGTGTCATTGAATTAATATTTAGGTCATTTTCGTCCTCCCTAGGCATATTCTTGTCCAATTAGGGTTTTTAACTAATCTTGTGCATCCAATAGGTGTGTTTGTGGCAATGGATGATCAATTAGGTCATTTTCGTCCTCCCTAGGCATATTCTTGTCCAATTAGGGTTTTGAACCAATTTTGTGCATGCAATAGGTGTGTTTGTGTCATTGGATGATCAATTAGGTCATTTTCGTCCTCCCGAGACTTATTCTTGTCCAATTAGGGTTTTTAACCAATCTTGTGCATCCAATAAGTTTGTTTGTGTCATTGAATTAATATTTAGGTCATTTTCGTCCTCCCTAGGCATCATCTTTTCCAATTAGGGTTTTTAACCAATCTTTTGCATCCAATAGGTGTGTTTGTGTCATTGGATGATCAATTAGGTCATTTTCGTCCTCCCTAGGCTTATTCTTGTCCAATTAGGGTTTTTAACCAATCTTGTGCATCCAATAACTTTGTTTGTGTCATTGAATTAATATTTAGGTCATTTTTGTCCTTCCTAGGCATATTCTTGTCAAATTAGGGTTTTTAACCAATCTTGTGCATCCAATAGGTGTGTTTGTGTCATTGGATGATCAATTAGGTCATTTTCGTCCTCCCTATAACTATTCTTGTCCAATTAGGGTTTTTAACCAATCTTGTGCATCCAATAAGTTTGTTTGTTTCATTGAATTCATATTTAGGTCATTTTTGTCCTCCCTAGGCATATTCTTGTCCAATTAGGGTTTTTAACCAATCTTGTGCATCCAATAGGCGTGTTTGTGTCATTGGATGATCAATTAGGTCATTTTCGTCCTCCCTCGGCTTATTCTTGTCCAATTAGGGTTTTTAACCAATCTTGTGCATCCAATAGGTGTGTTTGTGTCATTGGATGATCAATTAGGTCATTTTCGTCCTCCCTCGGCTTATTCTTGTCCAATTAGGGTTTTTAACCAATCTTGTGCATCCAATAGGTGTGTTTGTGTTATTGGATGATCAATTAGGTCATTTT
>JBBPBR010001284.1:0-65941 GCA_037974775.1 Cicer pinnatifidum | reverse complement strand
TAGGCTTATTCTTGTCCAATTAGGGTTTTTAACCAATCTTGTGCATCCAATAAGTTGAGTTGTGTCATTGGATTAACATTTAGGTCATTTTCGTCCTCCCTATGCATATTCTTGTCCAATTAGGGTTTTTAACCAATCTTGTGCATCCATTAGGTGTGTTTGTGGCAATGGATGATCAATTAGGTCATTTTCGTCATCCCTATGCTTATTCTTGTCCAATGTGGGTTTTTAACCAATCTTGTGCATCCAATAGGTGTGTTTGTGTCATTGGATGATCAATTAGGTTATTTTCGTCCTCCCTAGGCTTATTCTTGTCCAATTAGGGTTTTTAACCAATCTTGTGCATCCAATAAGTTCATTTGTGTCATTTGATTAACATTTAGGTCATTTTCGTCCTCCCTAGGCATATTCTTATCCAATTAGGGTTTTTAACCAATCTTGTGCATCCAATAAGTTGAGTTGTGTCATTGAATTAATATTTAGGTCATTTTCGTCCTCCCTAGGCATATTCTTGTCCAATTAGGGTTTTTAACCAATCTTGTGCATCCAATAAGTTGAGTTCTGTCATTGGATTAACATTTAGGTCATTTCCAACCTCCCTAGGCTTATTCTTATCCAATTAGGGTTTTTAACCAATCTTGTGCATCGAATAGGTGTGTTTGTGTCATTGGATGATCAATTAGGTTATTTTCGTCCTCCCTAAGCTTATTCTTGTCCAATTAGGGTTTTTAACCAATCTTGTGCATCCAATAAGTTCATTTGTGTCATTGGATTAACATTTAGGTCATTTTCGTCCTCCCTAGGCATATTCTTATCCAATTAGGGTTTTTAACCAATCTTGTGCATCCAATAAGTTGAGTTGTGTCATTGAATTAATATTTAGGTCATTTTCGTCCTCCCTAGGCATATTCTTGTCCAATTAGGGTTTTTAACCAATCTTGTGCATCCAATTGGTGTGTTTGTGGCAATGGATGAACAATTAGGTCATTTTTGTCCTCCCTAGGCTTATTCTTGTCCAATTAGGGTTTTTTTACCAATCTTGTGCATCCAATAGGTGTGTTTGTGTCATTGGATGATCAATTAGGTTATTTTCGTCCTCCCTAGGCTTATTCTTGTCCAATTAGGGTTTTTAACCAATCTTGTGCATCCAATAATTCATTTGTGTCATTGGATGATCAATTAGGTCATTTTCGTCCTCCCTAGGCATATTCTTTTCCAATTAGGGTTTTTAACGAATCTTGTGCATCCAATTGGTGTGTTTGTGTCATTGGATGATCAATTAGGTCATTTTCGTCCTCCCTAGGCTTATTCTTGTCCAATTAGGGTTTTTAACCAATCTTGTGCATCCAATAAGTTGAGTTGTGTCATTGGAATAACATTTAGGTCATTTTCGTCCTCCCTAGGCTTATTCTTGTCCAATTAGGGTTTTTAACCAATCTTTTGCATCTAATAGGTGTGTTTGTGTCATTGGATGATCAATTAGGTCATTTTCGTCGTCCCTAGGCTTATTCTTGTCCAATTAGGGTTTTTAACCAATCTTGTGCATCCAATTGGTGTGTTTGTGTCATTGGATGATCAATTAGGTCATTTTCGTCCTCCCTAGGCTTATTCTTGTCCAATTAGGGTTTTTAACCAATCTTGTGCATCAAATAAGTTGAGTTGTGTCGTTGGATTAACATTTAGGTCATTTTCTTCCTCCCTAGGCTTATTCTTGTCCAATTAGGGTTTTTAACCAATCTTGTGCATCCAATAAGTTCATTTGTGTCATTGGATTAACATTTAGGTCATTTTCGTCCTCCCTAGGCATATTCTTGTCCAATTAGGGTTTTTAACCAATCTTGTGCATCCAATAGGTGTGTTTGTGTCATTGGATGATCAATTAGGTTATTTTCGTCCTCCCTAGGCTTATTCTTGTGCAATTAGGGTTTTAAACCAATCTTGTGCATCCAATAGGTGTGTTTGTGTCATTGGATGACCAATTAGGTCATTTTCGTCCTCCCTAGGCATATTCTTGTCCAATTAGGGTTTTTAACCAATCTTGTTCATCCATTAGGTGTGTTTGTGGCAATGGATGATCAATTAGGTCATTTTCGTCATCCCTAGCCTTATTCTAGTCTAATTAGGGTTTTTAACCAATCTTGTGCATCCAATAGGTGTATTTGTGTCATTGGATGATCAATTAGGTCATTTTGGTCCTCCCTAGGCTTATTCTTGTCCAATTAGGGTTTTTAACCAATCTTGTGCATCCAATAGGTGTGTTTGTGTCATTGGATGATCAATTAGGTCATTTTCGTCATCCCTAGGCTTATTCTTGTCCAATTAGGGTTTTTAACCAATCTTGTGCATCCAATAGGTGTGTTTGTGTCATTGGATGATCAATTAGGTTATTTTCGTCCTCCCTAGGCTTATTCTTGTCCAATTATGGTTTTTAACTAATCTTGTGCATCCAATAGGTGTGTTAGTGTCATTGGATGATCAATTAGGTCATTTTCGTCCTCCCTAGGCTTATTCTTGTCCAATTAGGGTTTTTAACCAATCTTGTGTATCCAATAGGTGTGTTTGTGTCATTGGATGATCAATTAGGTCATTTTTGTCGTCCCTAGGCTTATTCTTGTCCAATTAGGGTTTTTAACCAATCTTGTGCATCCGATAAGTTTGTTTGTGTCATTGAATTAATATTTAGGTCATTTTCGTCCTCCCTAGGCATATTCTTGTCCAATTAGGGTTTTTAACCAATCTTGTGCCTCCAATAGGTGTGTTTGTGTCATTGGATGATCAATTAGGTCATTTTCGTCCTCCCTAGGCATATTCTTGTCCAATTAGACTTTTTAACCAATCTTGTGCATCCAATAGGTGTGTTTGTGTCATTGGATGATCAATTAGGTCATTTTCGTCCTCCCTAGGCATATTCTTGTCCAATTAGGGTTTTTAACCAATCTTGTGCATCCAATAGGTGTGTTTGTGTCATTGGATGATCAATTAGGTCATTTTCGTCCTCCCTAGGCTTATTCTTGTCCAATTAGGGTTTTTAACCAATCTTGTGCATCCAATAAGTTGAGTTGTGTCATTGGATTAACATTTAGCTCATTTTCGTCATCCCTAGGTTTATTCTTGTCCAATTAGGGTTTTTAATCAATCTTGTGTATCCAATAGCTGTGTTTGTGGCAATGGATGATCAATTAGGTCATTTTCGTCCTCCCTAGGCTTATTCTTGTCCAATTTTGGTTTTTAACCAATCTTGTGCATCCAATAGGTGTGTTTGTGTCATTGGATGATCAATTAGGTCATTTTCGTCCTCCCTAGGCATATTCTTGTCCAATTAGGGTTTTTAACCAATCTTGTGCATCCAATAGGTGTGTTTGTGTCATTGGATGATCAATTAGGTCATTTTAATCCTCCATAGGCATATTCTTGTCCAATTAGGGTTTTTAACCAATCTTGTGCATCCAATAGGTGTGTTTGTGTCATTGGATGATCAATTAGGTCATTTTCGTCCTCCCTAGGCTTATTCTTGTCCAATTAGGGTTTTTAACCGATCTTGTGCATCCAATAGGTGTGTTTTTGTCGTTGGATGATCAATTAGTTCATTTTCAACCTCCCTAGGCATATTCTTGTCCAATTTGGGTTTTTAACCAATCTTGTGCATCCAATAGGCGTGTTTGTGTCATTGGATGATCAATTAGGTCATTTTCGTCCTCCCTAGGCTTATTCTTGTCCAATTAGGGTTTTTAACCAATCTTGTGCATCCAATAGGTGTGTTTGTGTCATTGGATGATCAATTAGGTCATTTTCGTCCTCCCTAGGCATATTCTTGTCCAATTAGGGTTTTTAACCAATCTTGTGCATCCAATAGGTGTGTTTGTGTCATTGCATGATCAATTAGGTCATTTTCGTCCTCCCTAGGCTTATTCTTGTCCAATTAGGGTTTTTAACTAATCTTGTGCATCCAATAAGTTCATTTGTGTCATTGGATGATAAATTAGGTCACTTTCGTCCTCCCTTGGCATATTCTTGTGCAATTAGGGTTTTTAACCAATCTTGTGCATCCCATAGGTGTGTTTGTGTCATTGGATGATCAATTAGGTCATTTTCGTCCTCCCTAGGCTTATTCTTGTCCAATTAGGGTTTTTAACCAATCTTGTGCATCCAATAGGTGTGTTTGTGTCATTGGATGATCAATTAGGTCATTTTCGTCCTCCCTAGGCTTATTCTTGTCCAATTAGGGTTTTTAACCAATCTTGTGCATCCAATAGGTGTGTTTGTGTCATTGGATGATCAATTAGGTCATTTTCGTCCTTTCTATGCTTATTTTTGTCCAATTAGGGTTTTTAAGCAATCTTGTGCATCCAATAAGTTCATTTGTGTCATTGGATGATCAATTAGGTCATTTTCGTCCTCCCTAGGCATATTCTTGTCCAACTAGGGTTTCTAACCAATCTTGTGCTTCCAATAGATGTGTTTGTGTCATTGGATGATCAATTAGGTCATTTTCGTCCTCCCTAGGCTTATTCTTGTCCAATTAGGGTTTTTAACCAATCTTGTGCATCCAATAGGTGTGTTTGTGTCATTGGATGATCAATTAGGTCATTTTCGTCCTCCCTAGGCTTATTCTTGTCCAATTAGGGTTTTTAACCAATCTTGTGCATCCAATAGGTGTGTTTGTGTCATTGGATGATCAATTAGGTCATTTTCGTCCTCCCTAGGCTTATTCTTGGCCAATTAGGGTTTTTAACCAATCTTGTGCCTCAAATAAGTTTGTTTGTGTCATTGAATTAATATTTAGGTCATTTTCGTCCTCCCTAGGCATATTCTTGTCCAATTAGGGTTTTTAACCAATCTTGTGCATCCAATAGGTGTGTTTGTGTCATTGGATGATCAATTAGGTCATTTTCGTCCTCCCTAGGCTTATTCTTGTCCAATTAGGGTTTTTAACCAAAGTTGTGCTTCCAATAAGTTCATTTGTGTCATTGGATGATCAATTAGGTCATTTTCGTCCTCCCTAGGCTTATTCTTGTCCAATTAGGGTTTTTAACCAATCTTGTGCATCCAATAGGTGTGTTTGTGTCATTGGATGATCAATTAGGTCATTTTCGTCCTCCCTAGGCTTATTCTTGTCCAATTAGGGTTTTTAACCAATCTTGTGCATCCAATAGGTGTGTTTGTGTCATTGCATGATCAATTAGGTCATTTTCGTCCTCCCTTGACTTATTCTTGTCAAATTAGGGTTTTTAACCAATCTTGTGCATCCAATAACTTTGTTTGTGTCATTGAATTAATATTTAGGTCATTTTCATCCTCCCTAGGCATATTCTTGTCCAATTAGGGTTTTTAACCAATCTTGTGCATCCAATAGGTGTGTTTGTGTCATTCGATGATCAATTAGGTCATTTTCGTCCTCCCTAGGCTTATTCTTGTCCAATTAGGGTTTTTAACCAATCTTGTGCATCCAATAGGTGTGTTTGTGTCATTGGATGATCAATTAGGTCATTTTCATCCTACCTAGACTTATTCTTGTCAAATTAGGGTTTTTAATCAATCTTGTGCATCCAATAACTTTGTTTGTGTCATTGAATTAATATTTAGGTCATTTTCGTCCTCCCTAGGCATATTCTTGTCCAATTAGGGTCTTTAACCAATCTTGTGCATCCAATAGGTGTGTTTGTGTCATTGGATGATCAATTAGGTTATTTTCGTCCTTCCTAGGCTTACTCTTGTCCAATTAGGGTTTTTAACCAATGTTGTGCATCCAATAAGTTCATTTGTGTCATTGGATTAACATTTAGGTCATTTTCGTCCTCCCTGGGCATATTCTTATCCAATGAGGGTTTTTAACCAATCTTGTGCATCCAATAGGTGTGTTTGTGTAATTGGATGATCAATTAGGTCATTTTCGTCCTTTCTATGCTTATTCTTGTCCAATTAGGGTTTTTAACCAATCTTGTGCATCCAATAAGTTCATTTGTGTCATTGGATGATCAATTAGGTCATTTTTGTCCTCCCTAGGCATATTCTTGTCCAACTACGGTTTTTAACCAATCTTGTGCTTCCAATAGGTGTGTTTGTGTCATTGGATGATCAATTAGGTCATTTTCGTCCTCCCTAGGCTTATTCTTGTCCAATTAGGGTTTTTAACAAATCTTGTGCATCCAATAAGTTTGTTTATGTCATTGAATTAATATTTAGGTCATTTTCGTCCTCCCTAGGCATATTCTTGTCCAATTAGGGTTTTTAACCAATCTTGTGCATCCAATTGGTGTGTTTGTGTCATTGGATGATCAATTAGGTCATTTTCGTCCTCCCTAGGATTATTCTTGTCCAATTAGGGTTTTTAACCAATCTTGTGCATCCGATAAGTTTGTTTGTGTCATTGAATTAATATTTAGGTCATTTTCGTCCTCCCTAGGCATATTCTTGTCCAATTATGGTTTTTAACCAATCTTGTGCATCCAATTGGTGTGTTTGTGTCATTGGATGATCAATTAGGTCATTTTCGTCCTCCCTAGGCTAATTTTTGTCCAATTAGGGTTTTTAACCAATCTTGTGCATCCAATAGGTGTGTTTGTGTCATTGGATGATCGATTAGGTCATTTTCGTCCTCCCTAGACATATTCTTGTCCAATTAGGGTTTTTAACCAATCTTGAGCATCCAATAGGTGTGTTTGTGTCATTGAATGATCAATTAGGTCATTTTCGTCCTCCCTAGGCTGATTCTTGTCCAATTAGGGTTTTTAACCAATCTTGTGCATCCAATAGGTGTGTTTGTGTCATTGGAAGATCAATTAGGTTATTTTCGTCCTCCCTAGGCATATTCTTGTCCAATTAGGGTTTTTAACCAATCTTGTGCATCCAATAGGTGTGTTTGTGTTATTGGATGATCAATTAGGTCATTTTCGTCCTCCATAGGCTTATTCTTGTCCAATTAGGGTTTTAACCAATCTTGTGCATCCAATAAGTTGAGTTGTGTCATTGGATTAACATTTAGGTCATTTCCATCCTTCCTAGACTTATTCTTATCCAATTAGGGTTTTTAACCAATCTTTTGCATCCAATAAGTTCATTTGTGTCATTGGATTAACATTTACGTCATTTTCGTCCTCCCTAGGCATATTCTTGTCCAATTAGGGTTTTTAACCAATCTTGTGCATCCAATAGGTGTGTTTGTGTCATTGGATGATCAATTAGGTTATTTTCGTCCTCCCTAGGCTTATTCTTGTCCAATTAGGGTTTTTAACCAATCTTGTGCATCCAATAGGTGTGTTTGTGTCATTGGATGATCAATTAGGTTATTTTCGTCCTCCCTAGGCTTATTCTTGTCCAATTAGGGTTTTTAACTAATCTTGTGCATCCAATAGGTGTGTTTGTGTCATTGGATGATCAATTAAGTCATTTTCGTCCTCCCTAGCCTTATTCTTGTCCAATTAGGGTTTTTAACCAATCTTGTGCATCCAATAGGTGTGTTTGTGTCATTGGATGATCAATTAGGTCATTTTCGTCCTCCCTAGGCTTATTCTTGTCCAATTAGGGTTTTTAACCAATCTTGTGCATCCAATAGGTGTGTTTGTGTCATTGGATGATCAATTAGGTTATTTTCGTCCTCCCTAGGCTTATTCTTGTCCAATTAGGGTTTTTAACTAAGCTTGTGCATCCAATAGGTGTGTTTGTGTCATTGGATGATCAATTAGGTCATTTTCGTCCTCCCTAGGCTTATTCTTATCCAATTAGGGTTTTTAACCAATCTTGTGCTTCCAATAAGTTGAGTTGTGTCATTGGATTAACATTTAGGTTATTTTCGTCCTCCCTAGGCTTATTCTTGTCCAATTAGGGTTTTTAACCAATCTTGTGCATCCAATAGGTGTGTTTGTGTCATTGGATGATCAATTAGGTCATTTTCGTCCTCCCTAGGCTTATTCTTGTCCAATTAGGGTTTTTAACCAATCTTGTGCATCCAATAGGTGTGTTTGTGTCATTGGATGATCAATTAGGTTATTTTCGTCCTCCCTAGGCTTATTCTTGTCCAATTAGGGTTTTTAACTAATCTTGTGCATCCAATAGGTGTATTTGTGTCATTGGATGATCAATTAGGTCATTCTCGTCCTCCCTAGGCTTATTCTTGTCCGATTAGGGTTTTTAACCAATCTTGTCCATCCGATAAGTTTGTTTGTGCCATTGAATTAATATTTAGGTCATTTTCGTCCTCCCTAGGCATATTCTTGTCCAATTAGGGTTTTTAACCAATCTTGTGCATCCAATTGGTGTGTTTGTGTCATTGGATGATCAATTAGGTCATTTTCGTCCTCCATAGGCTTATTCTTGTCCAATTACGGTTTTTAACCAATCTTGTGCATCGAATAAGTTCATTTGTGTCATTGGATTAACATTTAGGTCATTTTCGTCCTCCCTAGGCATATTCTTGTCCAATTAGGGTTTTTAACCAATCTTGTGCATCCAATAGGTGTGTTTGTGTCATTGGATGATCAATTAGGTCATTTTCGTCCTCCCTAGGCTTATTCTTGTCCAATTAGGGTTTTTAACAAATCTTGTGCATCCAATAAGTTCATTTGTGTCATTGGATGATCAATTAGGTCATTTTCGTCCTCCCTAGGCTTATTCTTGCCCAATTAGAGTTTTTAACCAATCTTGTGCATCCAATAGGTGTGTTTGTGTCATTGGATGATCAATTAGGTCATTTTCGTCCTACCTAGACTTATTCTTGTCAAATTAGGGTTTTTAATCAATCTTGTGCATCCAATAACTTTGTTTGTGTCATTGAATTAATATTTAGGTCATTTTCGTCCTCCCTAGGCATATTCTTGTCCAATTAGGGTTTTTAACCAATCTTGTGCATCCAATAGGTGTGTTTGTGTCATTGGATGATCAATTAGGTTATTTTCGTCCTTCCTAGGCTTACTCTTGTCCAATTAGGGTTTTTAACCAATGTTGTGCATCCAATAAGTTCATTTGTGTCATTGGATTAACATTTAGGTCATTTTCGTCCTCCCTAGACATATTCTTGTCCAATTAGGGTTTTTAACCAATCTTGTGCATCCAATAACTTTGTTTGTGTCATTGAATTAATATTTAGGTCATTTTCGTCCTCCCTAGGCATATTCTTGTCCAATTAGGGTTTTTAACCAAATCTTGTGCATCCAATAGGTGTGTTTGTGTCATTGGATGATCAATTAGGTCATTTTCGTCCTCCCTAGGCATATTCTTGTCCAATTAGGGTTTTTAACCAATCTTGTGCATCCAATAGGTGTGTTTGTGTCTTTGGATGATCATTTAGGTCATTTTCGTCCTCCCTAGGCATATTCTTATCCAATTAGGGTTTTTAAACAATCTTGTGCATCCAATAGGTGTGTTTGTGTCATTGGATGATCAATTACGTCATTTTCGTCCTTTCTATGCTTTATCTTGTCCAATTAGGGTTTTTAACCAATCTTAAGCATCCAATAAGTTCATTTGTTTCATTGGATGATCAATTAGGTCATTTTCGTCCTCCCTAGGCATATTCTTGTCCAATTAGGGTTTTTAACCAATCTTGTGCATCCAATAGGTGTGTTTGTGTCATTGGATGATCAATTAGGTCATTTTCGTCCTCCCTAGGCTTATTCTTGTCCAATTAGGGTTTTTAACCAATCTTGGGCATCCGATAAGTTTGTTTGTGTCATTGAATTAATATTTAGGTCATTTTCGTCCTCCCTAGGCATATTCTTGTCCAATTAGGGTTTTTAACCAATCTTGTGCATCAAATAGGTGTGTTTGTGTCATTGGATAATCAATTAGGTCATTTTCGTCCTCCCTAGGCTTATTCTTGTCCAATTAGGGTTTTTAACCAATCTTGTTCATCCAATATGTTTGTTTGTGTCATTGGATGATCAATTAGGTCATTTTCGTCCTCCCTAGGCATATTCTTGTCCAATTAGGGTTTTTAACCAATCTTGTGCATCCAATAGGTGTGTTTGTGTCATTGGATGATCAATTAGGTCATTTTCGTCCTCCCTAGGCTTATTCTTGTCCAATTAGGGTTTTTAACCAATCTTGTGCATCTAATAGGTGTGTTTTTGTCATTGGATGATCAATTAGGTCATTTTCGTCCTTCCTAGGCTTATTCTTGTCCAATTAGGGTTTTTAACCAATTTTGTGCATCCGATAAGTTTGTTTGTGTCATTGAATTAATATTTAGGTCATTTTCGTCTTCCCTAGGCATATTCTTGTCCAATTAGGGTTTTTAACCAATCTTGTGCATCCAATAGGTGTGTTTGTGTCATTGGATGATCAATTAGGTCATTTTCTTCCTCCCTAGGCTTATTCTTGTCCAATTAGGGTTTTTAACCAATCTTGTGCATCCGATAAGTTTGTTTGTGTCATTGAATTAATATTTAGGTCATTTTCGTCTTCCCTAGGCATATTCTTGTCCAATTAAGGTTTTTAACCAATCTTGTGCATCCAATAAGTTGAGTTGTGTCATTGGATTAACATTTAGGTCATATTCGTCCTCCCTAGGCTTATTCTTGTCCAATTAGGGTTTTTAACCAATCTTGTGCATCCAATAGGTGTCTTTGTGTCATTGGATGATCAATTAGGTCATTTTCGTCCACCATAGGCTTATTCTTGTCCAATTAGGGTTTTTAACCAATCTTGTGCATCCAATAAGTAGAGTTGTGTCATTGGATTGACATTTAGGTCATTTTCGTCCTCCCTAGGCTTATTCTTGTCCAATTAGGGTTTTTAACCAATCTTGTGCATCCAATAGGTGTGTTTGTGTCATTGGATGATCAATTAGGTCATTTTCGTCCTCCCTAGGCTTATTCTTAAGGGTTTTTAACCAATCTTGTGCATCCAATAAGTTGAGTTGTGTCATTGGATTAACATTTAGGTCATTTTCGTCCTCCCTAGGCTTATTCTTGTCCAATTAGGGTTTTTAACCAATCTTGTGCATCCAATAAGTGCATTTGTGTCATTGGATTAACATTTAGGTCATTTTCGTCCTCCCTAGGCTTATTCTTGTCCAATTAGGGTTTTTAACCAATCTTGTGCATCCAATAGGTGTGTTTGTGTCATTGGATGACCAATTAGGTCATTTTCGTCCTCCCTAGGCATATTCTTGTCCAATTAGGGTTTTTAACCAATCTTGTGCATCCATTAGGTGTGTTTGTGGCAATGGATGATCAATTAGGTCATTTTCGTCCTCCCTAGAATTATTGTTGTCCAATTAGGGTTTTTAACCAATCTTGTGCATCCAATAGGTGTGTTTGTGTCATTGGATGATCAATTAGGTCATTTTCGTCCTCCCTAGGCTTATTCTTGTCCAATTAGGGTTTTTAACCAATCTTGTGCATCCAATAAGTGGGGTTGTGTCATTGGATTAACAATTAGGTCATTTTCGTCCTCCCTAGGCATATTCTTGTCCAATTAGGGTTTTTAACCAATCTTGTGCATCCAATAGGTGTGTTTGTGTCATTGGATGATCAATTAGGTCATTTTCGTCCTCCCTAGGCTTATTCTTGTCCAATTAGGGTTTTTAACCAATCTTGTGCATCCAATAAGTTCATTTGTGTCATTGGATTAACATTTAGATCATTTTCGTCCTGCCTAGGCATATTCTTGTCCAATTAGGGTTTTTAACCAATCTTGTGCATCCAATAGGTGTGTTTGTGTCATTGGATGATCAATTAGGTTATTTTCGTCCTCCCTAGGCTTATTCTTGTCCAATTAGGGTTTTTAACCAATCTTGTGCATCCAATAGGTGTGTTTGTGTCATTGGATGACCAATTAGGTCATTTTCGTCCTCCCTAGGCATATTCTTGTCCAATTAGGGTTTTTAACCAATCTTGTGCATCCAATAGGTGTGTTTGTGTCATTGGATGATCAATTAGGTCATTTTCGTCCTCCCTAGGCTTATTCTTGTCCAATTAGGGTTTTTAACCAATCTTGTGCATCCAATAAGTTGAGTTGTGTCATTGGATTAACATTTACGTCATTTTCCTCCTCCCTAGGCTTATTCTTGTCCAATTAGGGTTTTTAACCAATCTTGTGCATCCAATAGGTGTGTTTGTGGCAATGGATGATCAATTAGGTCATTTTCGTCCTCCCTAGGCTTATTCTTGTCCAATTAGGGTTTTTAACCAATCTTGTGAATCCAATAGGTGTGTTTGTGTCATTGGATGATCAATTAGGTCATTTTCGTCCCCCCTAGGCTTATTCTTGTCCAATTAGGGTTTTTAACCAATCTTGTGCATCAAATAAGTTGAGTTGTGTCATTGGATTAACATTTATGTCATTTTCGTCCTCCCTAGGCATATTCTTGTCCAATTAGGGTTTTTAACCAATCTTGTGCATTCAATAAGTTTGTTTGTTTCAATGAATTAATATTTAGGTCATTTTCGTCCTCCCTAGGCATATTCTTGTCCAATTTGGGTTTTTAACCAATCTTGTGCATCCAATAGGTGTGTTTGTGTCATTGGATGATCAATAAGGTCATTTTCGTCCTCCCTAGGCATATTCTTGTCCAATTAGGGTTTTTAACCAATCTTGTGCATCCAATAGGTGTGTTTGTGGCAATAGATGATCAATTAGATCATTTTCGTCCGCCCTAGGCTTATTCTTGTCCAATTAGGGTTTTTAACCAATCTTGTGCATCCAATAGGTGTGTTTGTGTCATTGGATGATCAATTAGGTTATTTTCGTCCTCCCTAGGCTTATTCTTGTCCAATTAGGGTTTTTAACCAATCTTGTGCATCCAATAAGTTGAGTTGTGTCATTGGATTAACATTTAGGTCATTTTCGTCCTCCCTAGGCATTTTTTTTGTCCAATTAGGGTTTTTAACCAATCTTGTGCATCCAATAAGTTTGTTTATTCATTGAATTAATATTTAGGTCATTTTCGTCCTCACTAGGCATATTCTTGTCCAATTAGGGTTGTTAACCAATCTTGTGCGTCCAATAGGTGTGTTTGTGTCATTGGATGATCAATTTGGTCATTTTCGTCCTCCCTATGCTTATTCTTGTCCAATTAGGGTTTTTAACCAATCTTGTGCATCCAATAGGTGTGTTTGTGTCATTGGATGATCAATTAGGTCATTTTCGTCCTCCCTAGGCTTATTCTTGTCCAATTAGGGTTTTTAACCAATCTTGTGCTTCCAATAAGTTTGTTAGTGTCATTAAATTAATATTTAGGTCATTTTCGTCCTCCCTAGGCATATTCTTGTCCAATTAGGGTTTTTAACCAATCTTGTGCATTCAATAAGTTTGTTTGTTTCATTGAATTAACATTTAGGACATTTTCGTCCTCCCTAGGCATATTCTTGTCCAATTAGGGTTTTTAACCAATCTTGTGCATTCAATAAGTTTGTTTGTTTCATTGAATTAACATTTAGGTCATTTTCGTCCTCCCTAGGCATATTCTTGTCCAATTAGGGTTTTTAACCAATCTTGTGCATCCAATAGGTGTGTTTGTGTCATTGGATGATCAATTAGGTCATTTTCGTCCTCCCTAGGCTTATTCTTGTCCAATTAGGGTTTTTAACCAATCTTGTACATCCAATAAGTTTATTTGTGTCATTGGATTAACAGTTAGGTCATTTTCGTCCTCCCTAGGCATATTCTTGTCCAATTAGGGTTTTTAACCAATCTTGTGCTTCCAATAGGTGTGTTTGTGTCATTGAATGATCAATTAGGTCATTTTCGTCCTCCCCAGGCTTATTCTTGTCCAATTAGAGTTTTTAACCAATCTTGTGTATCCAATAACTTTGTTTGTGTCATTGAATTAATATTTAGGTCATTTTCGTCCTCCCTAGGCATATTCTTGTCCAATTAGGGTTTTTAACCAATCTTGTGCATCCAATAGGTGTGTTTGTGTCATTGGATGATCAATTAGGTCATTTTCGTCCTCCCTAGGCTTATTCTTGTCCAATTAGGGTTTTTAACCAATCTTGTGCATCCAATAAGTTTGTTTGTGTCATTGAATTAAGATTTAGGTCATTTTCGTCCTCCCTAGGCATATTCTTGTCCAATTAGGGTTTTTAACCAATCTTGTGCATCCAATAGGTGTGTTTGTGTCATTGGATGATCAATTAGGTCATTTTTGTCCTCCCTAGGCTTATTCTTGTCCAATTAGGGTTTTTAACCAATCTTGTGCTTCCAATAAGTTCATTTGTGTCATTGGATTAACATTTAGGTCATTTTCGTCCTCCCTAGGCATATTCTTGTCCAATTAGGGTTTTTAACCAATCTTGTGCTTCCAATAGGTGTGTTTATGTCGTTGGATGATCAATTAGGTCATTTTCGTCCTCCCTAGGCTTATTCTTGTCCAATTAGGGTTTTTAACCAATCTTGTGCATCCAATAAGTTCATTTGTGTCATTGGATTAACATTTAGGTCATTTTCGTCCTCCCCCGGCATATTCTTGTCCAATTAGGGTTTTTAACCAATCCTGTGTATCCAATAGGTGTGTTTGTGTCATTGGATGATCAATTAGGTCATTTTCATCCTCCCTAGGCTTATTCTTGTCCAATTAGGGTTTTTAACCAATCTTATGCATCCAATAGGTGTGTTTGTGTCATTGGATAATAAATTAGGTCATTTTCGTCCTCCCTAGGCATATTCTTGTCCAATTAGGGTTTTTAACCAATCTTGTGCATCCAATAGGTGTGTTTGTGTCATTGGATGATCAATTAGGTCATTTTCGTCCTCCCTAGGCTTATTCTTGTCCAATTAGGGTTTTTAACCAATCTTGTGCATCCAATAAGTTCATTTGTGTCAATGGATGATCAATTAGGTCATTTTCGTCCTCCCTAGGCTTATTCTTGTCCAACTAGGGTTTTTAACCAATCTTGTGCATCCAATAAGTTCATTTGTGTCATTGGATTAACATTTAGGTCATTTTCGTCCTCCCTAGGCTTATTCTTGTCCAATTAGGGTTTTTAACCAATCTTGTGCATCCAATAGGCGTGTTTGTGTCATTGGATGATCAATTAGGTTATTTTCGTCCTCCCTAGGCTTATTCTTGTCCAATTAGGGTTTTTAACCAATCTTGTGCATCCAATAAGTTCATTTGTGTCATTGGATTAACATTTAGGTCATTTTCGTCCTCCCTAGGCATATTCTTATCCAATTAGGGTTTTTAACAAATCTTGTGCATCCAATAAGTTGAGTTGTGTCATTGAATTAATATTTAGGTCATTTTCGTCCTCCGTAGGCATATTCTTGTCCAATTAGGGTTTTTAACCAATTTTGTGCATCCAATTGGTGTGTTTGTGGCAATGGATGATCAATTACGTCTTTTTCGTCCTCCCTAGGCTTATTCTTGTCCAATTTGAGTTTTTTTACCAATCTTGTGCATCCAATAGGTGTGTTTGTGTCATTGGATGATCAATTAGGTTATTTTCGTCCTCCCTAGGCTTATTCTTGTCCAATTAGGGTTTTTAACCAATCTTGTGCATCCAATAAGTTCATTTGTGTCATTGGATTAACATTTAGGTCATTTTCGTCCTCCCTAGGCATATTTTTATCCAATTAGGGTTTTTAACCAATCTTGTGCATCCAATAAGTTGAGTTGTGTCATTGAATTAATATTTTGGTCATTTTCGTCCTCCCTAGGCATATTCTTGTCCAATTAGGGTTTTTAACCAATCTTGTGCATCCAATTGGTGTGTTTGTGTCATTGGATGATCCATTAGGTCATTTTCGTCCTCCCTAGGCTTATTCTTGTCCAATTAGGGTTTTTAACCAATCTTGTGCATCCATTAGGTGTGTTAGTGTCATTGGATGATCAATTAGGTCATTTTCCTCCTCCATAGGCTTATTCTTGTCCAATTAGGGTTTTTAAAAAATCTTGTGCATCCAATAAGTTGAGTTGTGTCATTGGATTAACATTTAGGTCATTTCCATCCTTCCTAGGCTTATTCTTATCCAATTAGGGTTTTTAACCAATCTTGTGCATCCAATAAGTTCATTTGTGTCATTGGATTAACATTTAGGTCATTTTCGTCCTCCCTAGGCATATTCTTGTCCAATTAGGGTTTTTAACCATTCTTGTGCATCCAATAGGTGTGTTTGTGTCATTGGATGATCAATTAGGTTATTTTCGTCCTCCCTAGGCTTATTCTTCTCCAATTAGAGTTTTTAACCAATCTTGTGCATCTAATAGGTGTGTTTGTGTCATTGGATGATCAATTATGTCATTTTCGTCGTCCCTAGGCTTATTCTTGTCCAATTAAGGTTTTTAACCAATCTTGTGCATCCGATAAGTTTGTTTGTGTCATTGGATTAACATTTAGGTCATTTTCGTCCTCCCTAGGCATATTTTTATCCAATTAGGGTTTTTAACCAATCTTGTGCATCCAATAAGTTGAGTTGTGTCATTGAATTAATATTTAGGTCATTTTCGTCCTCCCTAGGCATATTCTTGTCCAATTAGGGTTTTTAACCAATCTTGTGCATCCAATTGGTGTGTTTGTGTCATTGGATGATCCATTAGGTCATTTTCGTCCTCCCTAGGCTTGTTCTTGTCCAATTAGGGTTTTTAACCAATCTTGTGCATCCGATAAGTTTGTTTGTGTCATTGAATTAATATTTAGGTCATTTTCGTCCTCCCTAGGCATATTCTTGTCCAATTAGGGTTTTTAACCAATCTTGTGCATCCAATAGGTGTGTTTGTGTCATTGGATGATCAATTAGGTCATTTTCGTCCTCCCTAGGCTTATTCTTGTCCAATTAGGGTTTTTAACCAATCTTGTGCATCCAATAGGTGTGTTTGTGTCATTGGATGATCACTTAGGTCAGTTTCTTCCTCCCTAGGCTTATTCTTGTCCAATTAGGGGTTTTAACCAATCTTGTGCATCCAATAAGTTGAGTTGTGTCATTGGATTAACATTTAGGTCATTTTCGTCATCCCTAGGCTTATTCTTGTCCAATTAGGTTTTTTTACCAATCTTGTGCATCCAATAGGTGTGTTTGTGTCATTGGATGATCAATTAGGTCATTTTCGTCCTCCATAGGCTTATTCTTGTCCAATTAGGGTTTTTAACCAATCTTGTGCATCCAATAGGTGTGTTGTGTCATTGGATGATCAATTAGGTCATTTTCGTCCTCCCTAGGCATATTCTTGTCCAATTAGGGTTTTTAACCAATCTTGTGCATCCAATAACTTTGTTTGTGTCATTAAATTAATATTTAGGTCATTTTTGTCCTCCCTAGGCATATTCTTGTCCAATTAGGGTTTTTAACCAATCTTGTGCATCCAATAAGTTGAGTTGTGTCATTGGATTAACATTTAGGTCGTTTTCGTCCTCCCTAGGCTTGTTCTTGTCCAATTAGGGTTTTTAACCAATCTTGTGCTTCCAATAAGTTCATTTGTGTCATTGGATTAACATTTAGGTTATTTTCGTCCTCCCTAGGCATATTCTTGTCCAATTAGGGTATTTAACCAATCTTGTGCATCCAATAGGTGTGTTTGTGTCATTGGATGATCAATTAGGTTATTTTCGTCCTCCCTAGGCTTATTCTTGTCCAATTAGGGTTTTTAACCAATCTTGTGCATCCAATAGGTGTGTTTGTGTCATTGGATGACCAATTAGGTCATTTTCGTCCTCCCTAGGCATATTCTTGTCCAATTAGGGTTTTTAACCAATCTTGTGCATCCATTAGGTGTGTTTGTGGCAATGGATGATCAATTAGGTCATTTTCGTCCTCCCTAGGCTTATTCTAGTCAAATTATGGTTTTTAACCAATCTTGTGCATCCAATAGGTGTGTTTGTGTCATTGGATGATCAATTAGGTCATTTTCGTCGTCCCTAGGCTTATTCTTGTCCAATTAGGGTTTTTACCCAATCTTGTGCATCCGATAAGTTTGTTTGTGTCATTGAATTGATATTTAGGTCATTTTCGTCCTCCCTAGGCATATTCTTGTCCAATTAGGGTTTTTAACCAATCTTGTGCATTCAATAGGTGTGTTTGTGTCATTGGATGATCAATTAGGTCATTTTCGTCCTCCCAAGGCTTATTCTTGTCCAATTAGGATTTTTAACCAATCTTGTGCATTCAATAAGTTGAGTTGTGTCATTGGATGATCAATTAGGTCATTTTCGTCCTCCCTAGGCTTATTCTTGTCCAATTAGGGTTTTTAACCAATCTTGTGCATCCAATAGGTGTGTTTGTGTCATTGGATGATCAATTAGGTCATTTTCGTCCTCCTTAGGCATATTCTTGTCCAATTAGGGTTTTTAACCAATCTTGTGCATCCAATAAGTTCATTTGTGTCATTGGATGATCAATTAGGTCATTTTCGTCCTCCCTAGGCTTATTCTTTCCCAATTAGGGTTTTTAACCAATCTTGTGCATCCAATAGGTGTGTTTGAGTCATTGGATGATCAATTAGGTCATTTTCGTCCTCCCTAGGCATATTCTTGTCCAATTAGGGTTTTTAACGAATCTTGTGCATCCAATTGGTGTGTTTGTGTCATTGGATGAACAATTAGGTCATTTTCGTCCTCCCTAGGCTTATTGTTGTCCAATTAGGGTTTTTAACCAATCTTGTGCATTCAATAAGTTGAGTTGTGTCATTGGATTAACATTTAGGTCATTTTCGTCCTCCCTAGGCTTATTCTTGTCCAATTAGGGTTTTTAACCAATCTTGTGCATCCAATAGGTGTGTTTGTGTCATTGGATGATCAATTAGGTCATTTTTGTCCTCCCTAGGCTTATTCTTGTCCAATTAGGGTTTTTAACCAATCTTGTGCATCCGATAAGTTTGTTTGTGTCATTAAATTAATATTTAAGTCATTTTCTTCCTCCCTAGGCTTATTCTTGTCCAATTAGGGTTTTTAACCAATCTTGTGCATCCAATAGGTGTGTTTGTGTCATTGGATGATCAATTAGGTCATTTACGTCCCCCCTAGGCTTATTCTTGTACAATTAGGATTTTTAACCAATCTTGTGCATCCAATAACTTTGTTTGTGTCATTAAATTAATATTTAGGTCATTTTCTTCCTCCCTAGGCATATTCTTGTCCAATTAGGGTTATTAACCAATCTTGTGCATCCAATAAGTTGAGTTGTGTCATTGGATTAACATTTAGGTCATTTTCGTCCTCCCTAGGCTTATTCTTGTCCAATTAGGGTTTTTAACCAATCTTGTGCATCCAATAAGTTGGTTTGTGTCATTGGATGATCAATTAGGTCATTTTCGTCCTCCCTAGGCATATTCTTGTCCAATTAGGGTTTTTAACCAATCTTGTGCATCCAATAGGTGTGTTTGTGTCATTGGATGATCAATTAGGTCATTTTCGTCCTCCCTAGGCTTATTCTTGTCCAATTAGGGTTTTTAACCAATCTTGTACATCTAATAAGTTCATTTGTGTCATTGGATTAACATTTAGGTCATTTTCGTCCTCCTTAGGCATATTCTTGTCCAATTAGGGTTTTTAACCCATCTTGTGCATCCAATAGGTGTATTTGTGTCATTGGATGATCAATTAGGTCATTTTCGTCCTCCCTAGGCATTTTTTGGTCCAATTAGGGTTTTTAACCAATCTTGTGCATCCAATAGGTGTGTTTGTGTCATTGGATGATCAATTAGGTCATTTTCGTCCTCCCTAGGCATATTCTTGTCCAATTAGGGTTTTTAACCAATCTTGTGCATCCAATAGGTGTGTTTGTGTCATTGGATGATCAATTAGGTCATTTTCGTCCTCCCTAGGCTTATTCTTGTCCAATTAGGGTTTTTAACCAATCTTGTGCATCCAATAAGTTCATTTGTGTCATTGGATTAACATTTAGATCATTTTCGTCCTGCCTAGGCATATTCTTGTCCAATTAGGGTTTTTAACCAATCTTGTGCATCCAATAGGTGTGTTTGTGTCATTGGATGATCAATTAGGTTATTTTCGTCCTCCCTAGGCTTATTCTTGTCCAATTAGGGTTTTTAACCAATCTTGTGCATCCAATAGGTGTGTTTGTGTCATTGGATGACCAATTAGGTCATTTTCGTCCTCCCTAGGCATATTCTTGTCCAATTAGGGTTTTTAACCAATCTTGTGCATCCAATAGGTGTGTTTGTGTCATTGGATGATCAATTAGGTCATTTTCGTCCTCCCTAGGCTTATTCTTGTCCAATTAGGGTTTTTAACCAATCTTGTGCATCCAATAAGTTCAGTAATGTCATTGGATGATCAATTAGGTCATTTTCGTCCTCCCTAGGCTTATTCTTGTCCAATTAGGGTTTTTAACCAATCTTGTGCATCCAATAAGTTTGTTTGTGTCATTGAATTAATATTTAGGTCATTTTCGTCCTCCCTAGGCATATTCTTGTCCAGTTAGGGTTTTTAATCAATCTTGTGCATCCAATAGGTGTGTTTGTGTCATTGGATGATCGATTAGGTCATTTTCGTCCTCCCTAGGCTTATTCTTGTCCAATTAGGGTTTTTAACCAATCTTGTGCATCCAATAAGTTCATTTGTGTCATTGGATTAACATTTAGCTCATTTTCGTCCTCCCTAGGCATATTCTTATCCAATTAGGGTTTTTAACCAATCTTGTGCATCCATTAGGTGTGTTTGTGGCAATGGATGATCAATTAGGTCATTTTCGTCCTCCCTAGGCTTATTCTTGTCCAATTAGGGTTTTTAACCAATCTTGTGCATCCAATAGGTGTGTTTGTGTCATTGGATGATCAATTAGGTCATTTTCCTCCTCCCTAGGTTTATTCTTGTCCAATTAGGGTTTTTAACCAATCTTGTGCATCCAATAGGTGTGTTTGTGGCAATGGATGATCAATTAGGTCATTTTCGTCCTCCCTAGGCATATTCTTGTCCAATTAGGGTTTTTAACCAATCTTGTGCATCCAATAGGTGTGTTTGTGTCATTGGATGATCAATTAGGTCATTTTCGTCCTCCCTAGGCTTATTCTTGTCCAATTAGGGTTTTTAACCAATCTTGTGCATCCAATAGGTGTGTTTGTGTCATTGGATGATCAATTGGGTCATTTTCTTCCTCCCTAGGAATATTTTTATCCAATTAGGGTTTTTAACAAATCTTGTCCATCCAATAGGTTTGTTTGTTTCATTGAATTAATATTTAGGTCATTTTTGTCCTCTCTAGGCATATTCTTGTCCAATTAAGGTTTTTAACCAATCTTGTGCATCCAATAAGTTTGTTTGTGTCAATGAATTAATATTTAGGTCATTTTTGTCCTCCCTAGGCATATTCTTGTCCAATTAGGGTTTTTAACCAATCTTGTGCATCCAATAGGTGTGTTTGTGTCATTGGATGATCAATTAGGTCATTTTCGTCCTCCCTAGGCTTATTCTTGTCCATTTAGGGTTTTTAACAAATCTTGTGCATCCAATAGGTGTGTTTGTGTCATTGGATGATCAATTAGGTCATTTTCGTCCTCCCTAGGCATATTCTTGTCCAATTAGGGTTTTTAACCAATCTTGTGCATCCAATAGGTGTGTTTGTGTCATTGGATGATCAATTAGCTCATTTTCGTCCTCCCTAGGCATATTCTTGTCCAATTACGGTTTTTAACCAATCTTGTGCATCCAATAGGTGTTTTTGTGTCATTGGATGATCAATTAGGTCATTTTCGTCCTCCCTAGGCATATTCTTGTCCAATTAGGGTTTTTAACCAATCTTGTGCATCCAATAGGTGTGTTTGTCTCATTGGATGATCAATTAGGTCATTTTCGTCCTCCCTAGGCTTATTCTTGTTTAATTAAGGTTTTTAACCAATCTTGTGCATCCAATAGGTGTGTTTGTGTCATTGGATGATCAATTAGGTCATCTTCGTCCTCCCTAGGCCTATTCTTGCCCAATTTGGGTTTTTAACCATACTTGTGCATCCAATAAGTTGAGTTGTGTCATTGGATTAACATTTAGGTCATTTTCGTCCTCCCTAGGCTTATTCTTGTCCAATTAGGGTTTTTAACCAATCTTGTGCATCCAATAGGTGTGTTTGTGTCATTGGATGATCAATTAGGTCATCTTCGTCCTCCCTAGGCTTATTCTTGCCTAATTAGGGTTTTTAACCAATCTTGTGCATCCAATAAGTTGAGTTGTGTCATTGGATTAACATTTAGGTCATTTTCGTCCTCCCTAGGCTTATTCTTGTCCAATTAGGGTTTTTAACCAATCTTGTGCATCCAATAGGTGTGTTAGTGTCATTGGATGATCAATTAGGTCATTTTCGTCCTCCATAGGCTTATTCTTGTCCAATTAGGGTTTTTAACCAATCTTGTGCATCCAATAAGTTGAGTTGTGTCATTGGATTAACATTTAGGTCATGTCCATCCTTCCTAGGCTTATTCTTATCCAATTAGGGTTTTTAACCAATCTTGTGCATCCAATAAGTTCATTTGTGTCATTGGATTAACATTTAGGTCATTTTCGTCCTCCCTAGGCATATTCTTGTCCAATTAGGGTTTTTAACCATTCTTGTGCATCCAATAGGTGTGTTTGTGTCATTGGATGATCAATTAGGTTATTTTCGTCCTCCCTAGGCTTATTATTGTCCAATTAGGGTTTTTAACCAATCTTGTGCATCCAATAGGTGTGTTTGTGTCATTGGATGACCAATTAGGTCATTTTCGTCCTCCCTAGGCATATTCTTGTCCAATTAGGGTTTTTAACCAATCTTGTGCATCCATTAGGTGTGTTTGTGGCAATGGATGATCAATTAGGTCATTTTCGTCCTCCCTAGGCTTATTCTTGTCCAATTAGGGTTTTTAACCAATCTTGTGCATCCAATAAGTTCGTTTGTGTCATTGGATTAACATTTAGGTCATTTTCGTCCTCCCTAGGCATATTCTTGTCCAATTAGGGTTTTTAACCAATCTTGTGTATCCAATAGGTGTGTTTGTGTCATTGGATGATCAATTAGGTCATTTTCGTTCTTCCTAGGCTTATTCTTGTCCAATTAGGGTTTTTAACCAATCTTGTGCATCCAATAGGTGTGTTTGTGTCATTGGATGATCAATTAGGTCATTTTCGTCCTCCCTAGGCTTATTCTTGTCCAATTAGGGTTTTTAACCAATCTTGTGCATCCAATAACTTTGTTTGTGTCATTGAATTAATATTTAGGTCATTTTCGTCCTCCCTAGGCATATTCTTGTTCAATTAGGGTTTTTAACCAATCTCTTGCATCCAATAGGTGTGTTTGTGTCATTTGATGATCAATTAGGTCATTTTCGTCCTCCCTATGCTTATTCTTGTCCAATTAGGGTTTTTAACCAATCTTGTGCATCCAATAAGTTGAGTTGTTTCATTGAATTAACATTTAGGTCATTTTCGTACCCCCTAGGCTTATCTTGTCCAATTAGGGTTTTTAACCAATCTTGTGTATCCAATAGGTGTGTTTGTGTCATTGGATGATCAATTAGGTCATTTTCGTCCTCCCTAGGCTTATTCTTGTCCAATTAGGGTTTTTAACCAATCTTGTGCATCCAATAACTTTGTTTGTGTCATTGAATTAATATTTAGGTCATTTTCTTCCTCCCTAGGCATATTCTTGTCTAATTATGGTTTTTAACCAATCTTGTGCATCCAATAGGTGTGTTTGTGTCATTGGATGATCAATTAGGTCATTTTCGTCCTCCCTAGGCATATTCTTGTCCAATTAGGGTTTTTAACCAATCTTGTGCATCCAATAAGTTAAGTTGTGTCATTGGACTAACATTTAGGTCATTTTCGTCCTCCCTAGGCTTATTCTTGTCCATTTAGGGTTTTTAACCAATCTTGTGCATCCAATAGGTGTGTTTGTGTCATTGGATGATCAATTAGGTCAATTTCGTCCTCCATAGGCTTATTCTTGTCCAATTATGGTTTTTAACCAATCTTGTGCATCCAATAAGTTGAGTTGTGTCATTGGATTAACATTTAGGTCATTTTCGTCCTCCCCAGGCTTATTCTTGTCCAATTAGGGTTTTTAACCAATCTTGTGCATCCAATAGGTGTGTTTGTGTCATTGGATGATCAATTAGGTCATTTTCGTCCTCCCTAGGCATATTCTTGTCCAATTAGGGTTTTTAACCAATCTTGTGCATCCAATAAGTAGAGTTGTGTCATTGGATTAACATTTAGGTCATTTTCGTCCTCCCTAGGCTTATTCTTGTCCAATTAGGGTTTTTAACCAATCTTGTGCATCCAATAGGTGTGTTTGTGTCATTGGATGATCAATTAGGTCATTTTCGTCCTACATAGGCTTATTCTTGTCCAATTAGGGTTTTTAACCAATCTTGTGCATCCAATAAGTTGAGTTGTGTCATTGGATTAACATTTAGGTCATTTTCGTCCTCCCTAGGCTTATTCTTGTCCAATTAGGGTTTTAAACCAATCTTGTGCTTGCAATAAGTTCATTTGTGTCATTGGATTAACATTTATGTCATTTTCGTCCTCCCTAGGCATATTCTTGTCCAATTAGGGTTTTTAACCAATCTTGTGTATCTAATAGGTGTGTTTGTGTCATTGGATGATCAATTAGGTTATTTTCGTCCTCCCTAGGCTTATTCTTGTCCAATTAGGGTTTTTAACCAATCTTGTGCATCCAATAGGTGTGTTTGTGTCATTGGATGACCAATTAGGTCATTTTCGTCCTCCCTAGGCATATTCTTGTCCAATTAGGGTTTTTAACCAATCTTGTGCATCCAATAGGTGTGTTTGTGTCATTGGATGATCAATTAGGTCATTTTCGTCCTCCCTAGGCTTATTCTTGTCCAATTAGGGTTTTTAACCAATCTTGTGCATCCAATAAGTTCATTTGTGTCATTGGATTAACATTTAGATCATTTTCGTCCTGCCTAGGCATATTCTTGTCCAATTAGGGTTTTTAACCAATCTTGTGCATCCAATAGGTGTGTTTGTGTCATTGGATGATCAATTAGGTTATTTTCGTCCTCCCTAGGCTTATTCTTGTCCAATTAGGGTTTTTAACCAATCTTGTGCATCCAATAGGTGTGTTTGTGTCATTGGATGACCAATTAGGTCATTTTCGTCCTCCCTAGGCATATTCTTGTCCAATTAGGGTTTTTAACCAATCTTGTGCATCCAATAGGTGTGTTTGTGTCATTGGATGATCAATTAGGTCATTTTCGTCCTCCCTAGGCTTATTCTTGTCCAATTAGGGTTTTTAACCAATCTTGTGCATCCAATAAGGTGAGTTGTGTCATTGGATTAACATTTAGGTCATTTTCGTCCTCCCTAGGCTTATTCTTGTCCAATTAGGGTTTTTAACCAATCTTGTGCATCCGATAAGTTTGTTTGTGTCATTGAATTAATATTTAGGTCATTTTCGTCCTCCTTAGGCATATTCTTGTCCAATTAGGGGTTTTAACCAATCTTGTGCAACCAATAGGTGTGTTTGTGTCATTGGATGATCAATTAGGTTATTTTCGTCCTCCCTAGGCTTATTCTTGTCCAATTAGGGTTTTTAACCAATCTTGTGCATCCAATAGGTGTGTTTGTGTCATTGGATGACCAATTAGGTCATTTTCGTCCTCCCTAGGCATATTCTTGTCCAATTAGGTCATTTTCGCCCTCCCTAGGCATATTCTTGTCCAATTAGGGTTTTTAACCAATCTTGTGCATCCAATAGGTGTGTTTGTGTCATTCGATGATCAATTATGTCATTTTCGTCCTCCCTAGGCATATTCTTGTCCAATTAGGGTTTTTAACCAATCTTGTGCATCCAATAGGTGTGTTTGTGTCATTGGATGATCAATTAGGTCATTTTCGTCCTCCCTAGGCTTATTCTTGTCCAATTAGGGTTTTTAACCAAAGTTGTGCTTCCAATAAGTTCATTTGTGTCATTGGATGATCAATTAGGTCATTTTCGTCCTCCCTAGGCTTATTCTTGTCCAATTAGGGTTTTTAACCAATCTTGTGCATCCAATAGGTGTGTTTGTGTCATTGGATGATCAATTAGGTTATTTTCGTCCTCCCTAGGCTTATTCTTGTCCAATTAGGGTTTTTAACCAATCTTGTGCATCCACTAGGTGTGTTTGTGTCATTGGATGACCAATTAGGTCATCTTTGTCCTCCCTAGGCATATTCTTGTCCAATTAGGGTTTTTAACCAATCTTGTGCATCCATTAGGTGTGTTTGTGGCAATGGATGATCAATTAGGTCATTTTCGTCCTCCCTAGGCTTATTCTTGTCCAATTAGGGTTTTTAACCAATCTTGTGCATCCAATAGGTGTGTTTGTGTCATTGTATGATCAATTAGGTCATTTTCGTCCTCCCTAGGCTTATTCTTGTCCAATTAGGGTTTTTAACCAATCTTGTGCATCCAATAACTTTGTTTGCGTCATTGAATTAATATTTAGGTCATTTTCCTCCTCCCAAGGCATATTCTTGTGCAATTTGGGTTTTTAACCAATCTTGTGCATCCAATAGGTGTGTTTGTGTCATTGGATGATCAATTAGGTCATTTTCGTCCTCCCTAGGCTTATTCTTGTCCAATTAGGGTTTTTAACCAATCTTGTGCATCCAATAACTTTGTTTGTGTCATTGAATTAATATTTAGGTCATTTTCGTTTTCTCTAGGCATATTGTTGTCCAATTTGGGTTTTTAACCAATCTTGTGCATCCAATAGGTGTGTTTGTGTCATTGGATGATCAATTAGGTCATTTTCGTCCTCCCTAGGCTTATTCTTGTCCAATTAGGGTTTTTAACCAATCTTGTGCATCCAATAGGTGTGTCTATGTCATTGGATGATCAATTAGGTCATTTTCGTCCTCCCTAGGCTTATTCTTGTCCAATTAGGGTTTTTAACCAATCTTGTGCATCCAATAACTTTGTTTGTGTCATTGAATTAATATTTAGGTCATTTTCGTCCTCCCTAGGCATATTCTTGTCCAATTAGGGTTTTTAACCAATCTTGTGCATCCAATAGGTGTGTTTGTGTCGTTGGATGATCAATTAGGTCATTTACGCCATCCCTAGGCTTATTCTTGTCCAATTAGGGTTTTTAACCAATCTTGTGCATCCAATAAGTTCATTTGTGTCATTGGATTAACATTTAGGTCATTTTCGTCCTCCCTAAGCATATTCTTGTCCAATTAGGGTTTTTAACCAATCTTGTGCTTCCAATAGGTGTGTTTGTGTCATTGGATGATCAATTAGGTCATTTTCGTCCTCCCTAGGCTTATTCTTGTCCAATTAGGGTTTTTAACCAATCTTGTGCATCCAATAACTTTGTTTGTGTCATTGAATTAATATTTAGGTCATTTTCCTCCTCCCTAGGCATTTTTTTTGTCCAATTAGGGTTTTTAACCAATCTTGTGCATCCAATAGGTGTGTTTGTGTCATTGGATGATCAATTAGGTCATTTTCGTCCTCCCTAGGCTTATTCTTGTCCAATTAGGGTTTTTAACCAATCTTGTGCATCCAATAACTTTGTTTGTGTCATTGAATTAATATTTAGGTCATTTTCCTCCTCCCTAGGCATATTCTTGTCCAATTAGGGTTTTTAACCAATCTTGTGCATCCAATAGGTGTGTTTGTGGCATTGGATGATCAATTAGGTCATTTTCATCCTCCCTAGGCTTATTCTTGTCCAATTAGGGTTTTTAACCAATCTTGTGCATCCAATAAGTTCATTTGTGTCATTGGGTTAACATTTAGGTCATTTTCGTCCTCCTTAGGCATATTCTTGTCCAATTAGGGTTTTTAACCAATCTTGTGCATCCAATAGGTGTGTTTGTGTCATTGGATGATCAATTAGGTCATTTTCGTCCTCCCTAGGCTTATTCTTGTCCAATTAGGGTTTTTAACCAATCTTGTGCATCCAATAACTTTGTTTGTGTCATTGAATTAATATTTAGGTCATTTTTGTCCTCCCTAGGCTTATTCTTGTCCAATTAGGGTTTTTAACATATCTTGTGCATCCAATAGGTGTGTTTGTGTCACTGGATGATCAATTCGGTCATTTTCGTCCTCCGTAGGCATATTCTTGTCCAATTAGGGTTTTTAACGAATCTTGTGCATCCAATAAGTGTGTTTGTGTCATTGGATGATCAATTAGGTCATTTTTGTCCTCCCTAGGCTTATTCTTGTCCAATTAGGGTTTTTAACCAATCTTGTGCATCCAATAGGTGTGTTTGTGTCATTGGATGATCAATTAGGTCATTTTCGTCCTCCCAAGGCTTATTCTTGTCCAATTAGGGTTTTTAACCAATCTTGTGCATCCAATAAGTTCATTTGTGTCATTGGATGATCAATTAGGTCATTTTCGTCCTCCCTATGCATATTCTTGTCCAACTAGGGTTTTTAACCAATCTTGTGCATCCAATAGTTGTGTTTGTGTCATTGGATGATCAATTAGGTCATTTTCGTCCTCCCTAGGCTTATTCTTGTCCAATTAGGGTTTTTAACCAATCTTGTGCATCCAATAGGTGTGTTTGTGTCATTGGATTAACATTTAGGTCATTTTCGTCCTCCCTAGGCGTATTCTTGTCCAATTAGTGTTTTTAACCTATCTTGTGCATTCAATAAGTTTGTTTGTGTCATTGAATTAATATTTAGGTCATTTTCGTCCTCCCTAGGCATATTCTTGTCCAATTAGGGTTTTTAACCAATCTTGTGCATCCAATTGGTGTGTTTGTGTCATTGGATGATCAATTAGGTCATTTTCGTCCTCCCTAGGCTTATTCTTGTCCAATTAGGGTTTTTAACCAATCTTGTGCATCCAATAACTTTGTTTGTGTCATTGAATTAATATTTAGGTCATTTTCCTCCTCCCTAGGCATATTCTTGTCCAATTAGGGTTTTTAACCAATCTTGTGCATCCAATAAGTTCATTTATGTCATTTGATTAACATTTAGGTCATTTTCGTCCTTCCTAGGCATATTCTTGTCCAATTAGGGTTTTTAACCAATCTTGTGCATCCAATAGGTGTGTTTGTGTCATTGGATGATCAATTAGGTCATTTTCGTCCTCCCTAGGCTTATTCTTGTCCAATTAGGGTTTTTAACCAATCTTGTGCATCCAATAAGTGCATTAGTGTCATTGGATGATCAATTAGGTCATTTTCGTCCTCCCTAGGCTTATTCTTGTCCAATTAGTGTTTTTAACCAATCTTGTGCATCCAATAAGTTCATTAGTGTCATTGGATGATCAATTAGGTCATTTTCGTCCTCCCTAGGCTTATTCTTGTCCAATTAGGGTTTTTAACCAATCTTGTGCATCAAATAAGTTCATTAGTGTCATTGGATGATGAATTAGGTCATTTTCGTCCTCCCTAGGCATGTTCTTGTCCAACTAGGGTTTTTAACCAATCTTGTGCATCCAATAGGTGTGTTTGTGTCATTGGATGATCAATTAGGTCATTTTCGTCCTCCCTAGGCTTGTTCTTGTCCAATTAGGGTTTTTAACCAATCTTGTGCATCCGATAAGTTTGTTTGTGTCATTGAATTAATATTTAGGTCATTTTCGTCCTCCCTAGGCATATTCTTGTCCAATTAGGGTTTTTAACCAATCTTGGGCATCCAATTGGTGTGTTTGTGTGATTGGATGATCAATTAGGTCATTTTCGTCCTCCCTAGGCTTATTTTTGTCCAATTAGGGTTTTTAACCAATCTTGTGCATCCAATAGGTGTGTTTGTGTCATTGGATGATCGATTGGGTCATTTTCTTCCTCCCTAGGCATATTCTTGTCCAATTAGGGTTTTTAACCAATCTTGTGCATCCAATAGGTGTGTTTGTGTCATTTGATGATCAATTTGGTCATTTTCGTCCTCCCTAGGCATATTCTTGTCCAATTAGGGTTTTTAACCAATCTTGTGCATCCAATAGGTGTGTTTTTGTCATTGGATGATCAATTAGGTCATTTTCGTCCTCCCTAGGCATATTCTTGTCCAATTAGGGTTTTTAACGAATCTTGTGCATCCAATTGGTGTGTTTGTGTCATTGGATGATCAATTAGGTCATTTTCGTCCTCCCTAGGCTTATTCTTGTCCAATTGGGGTTTTTAACCAATCTTGTGCATCCAATAAGTTGAGTTGTGTCATTGGATTAACATTTAGGTCATTTTCGTCCTCCCTAGGCTTATTCTTGTCCAATTAGGGTTTTTAACCAATCTTGTGCATCCAATAAGTTCATTTGTGTCATTGGATTTACATTTAGGTCATTTTTGTCCTCCCTAGGCATATTCTTGTCCAATTAGGGTTTTTAACCAATCTTGTGCATCCAATAGGTGTGTTTGTGTCATTGGATGATCAATTAGGTGATTTTCGTCATCCCTAGGCTTATTCTTGTCCAATTATGGTTTTTAACTAATCTTGTGCATCCAATAAGTTCATTTGTGTCATTGGATGATCAATGAGGTCATTTTCGTCCTCCCTAGGCTTATTCTTGTCCAATTAGGGTTTTTAACCAATCTTGTGCATCCAATAGGTGTGTTTGTGTCATTGGATGATCAATTAGGTCATTTTCGTCCTCCCTAGGCTTATTCTTGTCCAATTAGGGTTTTTAACCAATCTTGTGCATCCAATAAGTTGAGTTGTGTCATTGGATTAACATTTAGGTCATATTCGTCCTCCCTAGGCTTATTCTTGTCCATTTAGGGTTTTTAACCAATCTTGTGCATCCAATAGGTGTGTTTGTGTCATTGGATGATCAATTAGGTCATTTTCGTCCACCATAGGCTTATTCTTCTCCAATTAGGGTTTTTAACCAATCTTGTGCATCCAATAGGTGTGTTTGTGGCAATGGATGATCAATTAGGTCATTTTCGTCTTCCCTAGGCATATTCTTGTCCAATTAGCGTTTTTAACCAATCTTGTGCATCCAATAGGTGTGTTTGTGTCATTGGATGATCAATTAGGTCATTTTCGTCCTCCCTAGGCTTATTCTTGTCCAATTAGGGTTTTTAACCAATCTTGTGCATCCAATAAGTTGAGTTGTGTCATTGGATTAACATTTAGGTCATATTCGTCCTCCCTAGGCTTATTCTTGTCCATTTAGGGTTTTTAACCAATCTTGTGCATCCAATAGGTGTGTTTGTGTCATTGGATGATCAATTAGGTTATTTTCGTCCTCCCTAGGCTTATTCTTGTCCAATTAGGGTTTTTAACCAATCTTGTGCATCCAATAGGTGTGTTTGTGTCATTGGATGATCAATTATGTCATTTTCGTCCTCCCTAGGCTTATTCTTGCCCAATTAGGGTTTTTAACCAATCTTGTGCATCCAATAAGTTGAGTTGTGTCATTGGATTAGCATTTAGGTCATTTTCGTCCTCCCTAGGCTTATTCTTGTCAAATTAGGGTTTTTAACCAATCTTGTGCATCCAATAGGTGTGTTTGTGTCATTGGATGATCAATTAGGTCATTTTCGTCCTCCCTAGGCTTATTCTTGTCCAATTAGGGTTTTTAACCAATCTTGTGCATCCAATAAGTTGAGTTGTGTCATTGGATTAACATTGAGGTCATTTTCGTCCTCCCTAGGCTTATTCTTGTCCAATTAGGGTTTTTAACCAATCTTGTGCATCCAATAGGTGTGTTTGTGTCATTGGATGACCAATTAGGTCATTTTCGTCCTCCCTAGGCTTATTCTTGTCCAATTAGGGTTTTTAACGAATCTTGTGCATCCAATAGGTGTGTTTGTGTCATTGGATGATCAATTAGGTCAATTTCGTCCTCCCTAGGCATATTCTTGTCCAATTAGGGTTTTTAACCAATCTTGTGCATCCAATAGGTGTGTTTGTGTCATTGGATGATCAATTAGGTCCTTTTCGTCCTCCCTAGGCTTATTCTTGTCCAATTAGGGTTTTTAACCAATCTTGTGCATCCAATAGGTGTGTTTGTGTCATTGGATGACCAATTAGGTCATTTTCGTCCTCCCTAGGCATATTCTTGTCCAATTAGGGTTTTTAACCAATCTTGTGCATCCATTAGGTGTGTTTGTTGCAATGGACGATCAGTTAGGTCATTTTCGTCCTCCCTAGGCTTATTCTTGTCCAATTAGGGTTTTTAACCAATCTTGTGCATCCAATAGGTGTGTTTGTGTCATTGGATGATCAATTAGGTCATTTTCGTCCTCCCTAGGCTTATTCTAGTCCAATTCGGTTTTTAACCAATCTTGTGCATCCAATAGGTGTCTTTGTGTCATTGGATGATCAATTAGGTCATTTTCGTCCTCCCTAGGCTTATTCTTGTCCAATTAGGGTTTTTAACCAATCTTGTGCATCCAATAACTTTGTTTGTGTCATTGAATTAATATTTAGGTCATTTTGCTCCTCCCTAGGCATATTCTTGTCCAATTAGGGTTTTTAACCAATCTTGTGCATCCAATAGGTGTGTTTGTGTCATTGGATGATCAATTAGGTCATTTTCGTCCTCCCTAGGCTTATTCTTGTCCAATTAGGGTTTTTAACCAATCTTGTGCATCCAATATGTTCATTTGTGTCATTGGATTAACAATTAGGTCATTTTCGTCCTCCCTAGGCATATTCTTGTCCAATTAGGGTTTTTAACCAATCTTGTGCATCCAATAGGTGTGTTTGTGTCATTGGATGATCAATTAGGTTATTTTCCTCCTCCCTAGGCTTATTCTTGTCCAATTAGGGTTTTTAACCAATCTTGTGCATCCAATAAGTTGAGTTGTGGCATTGGATTAACATTTAGGTCATTTCCATCCTTCCTAGGCTTATTCTTATCCAATTAGGGTTTTTAACCAATCTTGTGCATCCAATAAGTTCATTTGTGTTATTGGATTAACATTTACGTCATTTTCGTCCTCCCTAGGCATATTCTTGTCCAATTAGGGTTTTTAACCAATCTTGTGCATCCAATAGGTGTGTTTGTGGCAATGGATGATCAATTAGGTCATTTTCGTCCTCCCTAGGCTTATTCTTGTCCAATTAGGGTTTTTAGTCAATCTTGTGCATCCAATAGGTGTGTTTGTGTCATTGGATGATCAATTAGGTCATTTTCGTCCTCCCTAGGCTTATTCTTGTCCAATTAGGGTTTTTAACCAATCTTGTGCATCCAATAAGTTGAGTTGTGTCATTGGATTAACATTTAGGTCATTTTCGTCCTCCCTAGGCTTATTCTTGTCCAATTAGGGTTTTAAACCAATCTTGTGCTTGCAATAAGTTCATTTGTGTCATTGGATTAACATTTATGTCATTTTCGTCCTCCCTAGGCATATTCTTGTCCAATTAGGGTTTTTAACCAATCTTGTGTATCTAATAGGTGTGTTTGTGTCATTGGATGATCAATTAGGTTATTTTCGTCCTCCCTAGGCTTATTCTTGTCCAATTAGGGTTTTTAACCAATCTTGTGCATCCAATAGGTGTGTTTGTGTCATTGGATGACCAATTAGGTCATTTTCGTCCTCCCTAGGCATATTCTTGTCCAATTAGGGTTTTTAACCAATCTTGTGCATCCAATAGGTGTGTTTGTGTCATTGGATGATCAATTAGGTCATTTTCGTCCTCCCTAGGCTTATTCTTGTCCAATTAGGGTTTTTAACCAATCTTGTGCATCCAATAAGTTCATTTGTGTCATTGGATTAACATTTAGATCATTTTCGTCCTGCCTAGGCATATTCTTGTCCAATTAGGGTTTTTAACCAATCTTGTGCATCCAATAGGTGTGTTTGTGTCATTGGATGATCAATTAGGTTATTTTCGTCCTCCCTAGGCTTATTCTTGTCCAATTAGGGTTTTTAACCAATCTTGTGCATCCAATAGGTGTGTTTGTGTCATTGGATGACCAATTAGGTCATTTTCGTCCTCCCTAGGCATATTCTTGTCCAATTAGGGTTTTTAACCAATCTTGTGCATCCAATAGGTGTGTTTGTGTCATTGGATGATCAATTAGGTCATTTTCGTCCTCCCTAGGCTTATTCTTGTCCAATTAGGGTTTTTAACCGATCATGGGCATCCAATAGGTGTGTTTGTGTCATTGGATGATCAATTAGGTCATTTTTGTCCTCCCTAGGCTATTTCTTGTCCAATTAGGGTTTTTAACCGATCATGTGCATCCAATAGGTGTGTTTGTGTCATTGGATGATCAATTAGGTCATTTACGTCCTCCCTAGGCTTATTCTTGTCCAATTAGGGTTTTTAACCAATCTTGTGCATCCATTAGGTGTGTTTGTGGCAATGGATGATCAATTAGGTCATTTTCGTCCTCCCTAGGCTTATTCTTGTCCAATTAGGGTTTTTAACCAATCTTGTGCATCCAATAGGTGTGTTTGTGTCATTGGATGATCAATTAGGTTATTTTCGTCCTCCCTATGCATATTCTTGTCCAATAAGGGTTTTTAACTAATCTGGTGCATCCAATAAGTTCATTTGTGTCATTGGATGATCAATTAGGTCATTTTCGTCCTCCCTAGGCATATTCTTGTCCAATTAGGGTTTTTAACCAATCTTGTGCATCCAATAGGTGTGTTTGTGTCATTGGATGATCAATTAGGTTATTTTTGTCCTCCCTAGGCATATTCTTGTCCAATTAGGGTTTTTAACCAATCTTGTGCATCCAATAGGTGTGTTTGTGTCATTGGATGATCAATTAGGTCATTTTCGTCCTCCATAGGCTTATTCTTGTCCAATTAGGGTTTTTAACCAATCTTGTGCATCCAATAAGTTGAGTTGTGGCATTGGATTAACATTTAGGTCATTTCCATCCTTCCTAGGCTCATTCTTATCCAATTAGGGTTTTTAACCAATCTTGTGCATCCAATAAGTTCATTTGTGTTATTGGATTAACATTTACGTCATTTTCGTCCTCCCTAGGCATATTCTTGTCCAATTAGGGTTTTTAACCAATCTTGTGCATCCAATAGGTGTGTTTGTGTCATTGGATGATCAATTAGGTTATTTTCGTCCTCCCTAGGCTTATAATTTTCCAAATAGGGTTTTTAACCAATCTTGTGCATCCACTAGGTGTGTTTGTGTCATTGGATGACCAATTAGGTCATATTCGTCCTCCCTAGGCAAATTCTTGTCCAATTAGGGTTTTTAACCAATCTTGTGCATCCATTAGGTGTGTTTGTGGCAATGGATGATCAATTAGGTCATTTTCGTCCTCCGTAGGCTTATTCTTGTCCAATTAGGGTTTTTAACCAATCTTGTGCATCCAATAGGTGTGTTTGTGTCATTGGATGATCAATTAGGTTATTTTCCTCCTCCCTAGGCTTATTCTTGTCCAATTAGGGTTTTTAACCAATCTTGTGCATCCAATAAGTTCATTTTTGTCATTGGATTAACATTTAGGTCATTTTCGTCCTCCCTAGGCATATTCTTATCCAATTAGGGTTTTTAACAATCTTGTGCATCCAATAAGTTGAGTTGTGTCATTGAATTAATATTTAGGTCATTTTCGTCCTCCCTAGGCATATTCTTGTCCAATTAGGGTTTTTAACCAATCTTGTGCATCCAATTGGTGTGTTTGTGTCATTGGATGATCAATTAGGTCATTTTCGTCCTCCCTAGGCTTATTCTTGTCCAATTTGGGTTTTTAACCAATGTTGTGCATCCAATAACTTTGTTTGTGTCATTGAATTAATATTTAGGTCATTTTCGTCCTCCCTAGGCATATTCTTGTCCAATTAGGGTTTTTAACCAATCTTGTGCATCCAATAGGTGTGTTTGTGTCATTGGATGATCAATTAGGTCATTTTCGTCCTCCCTAGGCTTATTCTTGTCCAATTAGGGTTTTTAACCAATCTTGTGCATCCAATTGGTGTGTTTGTGTCATTGGATGATCAATTAGGTTATTTTCGTCCTTCCTAGGCTTATTCTTGTCCAATTAGGGTTTTTAACCAATCTTGTGCATCCAATAAGTTGAGTTGTGTCATTGGATTAACATTTAGGTCATTTTCGTCCTCCCTAGGCTTATTCTTGTCCAATTAGGGTTTTTAACCAATCTTGTGCATCCAATAAGATCATTTGTGTCATTGGATTACATTTAGGTCATTTTCGTCCTCCCTAGGCATATTCTTGTCCAATTAGGGTTTTTAACCAATCTTGTGCATCCAATAGGTATGTTTGTGTCATTGGATGATCAATTAGGTTATTTTCGTCCTCCCTAGGCTTATTCTTGTCCAATTAGGGTTTTTAACCAATCTTGTGCATCCAATAAGTTCATTTGTGTCATTGGATTAACATTTAGGTCATTTTCGTCCTCCCTAGGCATATTTTTATCCAATTAGGGTTTTTAACCAAACTTGTGCATCCAATAAGTTGAGTTGTGTCATTGAATTAATATTTTGGTCATTTTCGTCCTCCCTAGGCATATTCCTGTCCAATTAGGGTTTTTAACCAATCTTGTGCATCTAATTGGTGTGTTTGTGTCATTGGATGATCCATTAGGTCATTTTCGTCCTCCCTTGGCTTATTCTTGTCCAATTAGGGTTTTTAACCAATCTTGTGCATCCAATAGGTGTGTTAGTGTCATTGGATGATCAATTAGGTCATTTTCGTCCTCCATAGGCTTATTCTTGTCCAATTAGGGTTTTTAACCAATCTTGTGCATCCAATAAGTTGAGTTGTGTCATTGGATTAACATTTAGGTCATTTCCATCCTTCCTAAGCTTATTCTTATCCAATTAGGGTTTTTAACCAATCTTGTGCATCCTATAAGTTCATTTGTGTCATTGGATTAACATTTAGGTCATTTTCGTCCTCCCTAGGCATATTCTTGTCCAATTAGGGTTTTTAACCATTCTTGTGCATCCAATAGGTGTGTTTGTGTCATTGGATGATCAATTAGGTTATTTTCGTCCTCCCTAGGCTTATTCTTGTCCAATTAGGGTTTTTAACCAATCTTGTGCATCTAATAGGTGTGTTTGTGTCATTGGATGATCAATTAGGTCATTTTCGTAGTCCCTAGGCTTATTCTTGTCCAATTAAGGTTTTTAACCAATCTTGTGCATCCGATAAGTTTGTTTGTGTCATTGGATTAACATTTAGGTCATTTTCGTCCTCCCTAGGCATATTTTTATCCAATTAGGGTTTTTAACCAATCTTGTGCATCCAATAAGTTGAGTTGTGTCATTGAAATAATATTTAGGTCATTTTCGTCCTCCCTAGGCATATTCTTGTCCAATTAGGGTTTTTAACCAATCTTGTGCATCCAATTGGTGTGTTTGTGTCATTGGATGATCCATTAGGTCATTTTCGTCCTCCCTAGGCTTATTCTTGTCCAATTAGGGTTTTTAACCAATCTTGTGCATCCAATAGGTGTGTTAGTGTCATTGGATGATCAATTAGGTCATTTTCGTCCTCCATAGGCTTATTCTTGTCCAATTAGGGTTTTTAACCAATCTTGTGCATCCAATAAGTTGAGTTGTGTCATTGGATTAACATTTAGGTCATTTCCATCCTTCCTAGGCTTATTCTTATCCAATTAGGGTTTTTAGCCAATCTTGTGCATCCAATAAGTTCATTTGTGTCATTGGATTAACATTTAGGTCATTTTCGTCCTCCCTAGGCATATTCTTGTCCAATTAGGGTTTTTAACCATTCTTGTGCATCCAATAGGTGTGTTTGTGTCATTGGATGATCAATTAGGTTATTTTCGTCCTCCCTAGGCTTATTCTTGTCCAATTAGGGTTTCTAACCAATCTTGTGCATCCAATAGGTGTGTTTGTGTCATTGGATGACCAATTAGGTCATTTTCGTCCTCCCTAGGCATATTCTTGTCCAATTAGGGTTTTTAACCAATCTTGTGCATCCATTAGGTGTGTTTGTGGCAATGGATGATCAATTAGGTCATTTTCGTCCTCCCTAGGCTTATTCTAGTCAAACTAGGGTTTTTAACCAATCTTGTGCATCCAATAGGTGTGTTTGTGTCATTGGATGATCAATTAGGTCATTTTCGTCCTCCCTAGGCTTATTCTTGTCCAATTAGGGTTTTTAACCAATCTTGTGCATCCAATAAGTACATTAGTGTCATTGGATGATCAATTAGGTCATTTTCGTCCTCCTTAGGCATATTATTGTCCAATTAGGGTTTTTAACCAATCTTGAGCATCCAATAAGTTTGTTTGTGTCATCGAATTAATATTTAGGTCATTTTCGTCCTCCCTAGGCATATTATTGTCCAATTAGGGTTTTTAACCAATCTTGTGCATCCAATAGGTGTGTTTGTGTCATTGGATGATCAATTAGGTCATTTTCGTCCTCCATAGGCTTATTCTTGTCCAATTAGGGTTTTTAACCAATCTTGTGCATCCAATAAGTTGAGTTGTGGCATTGGATTAACATTTAGGTCATTTCCATCCTTCCTAGGCTTATTCTTATCCAATTAGGGTTTTTAACCAATCTTGTGCATCCAATAAGTTCATTTGTGTTATTGGATTAACATTTACGTCATTTTCGTCCTCCCTAGGCATATTCTTGTCCAATTAGGGTTTTTAACCAATCTTGTGCATCCAATAGGTGTGTTTGTGTCATTGGATGATCAATTAGGTTATTTTCGTCCTCCCTAGGCTTATAATTTTCCAAATAGGGTTTTTAACCAATCTTGTGCATCCACTAGGTGTGTTTGTGTCATTGGATGACCAATTAGGTCATATTCGTCCTCCCTAGGCAAATTCTTGTCCAATTAGGGTTTTTAACCAATCTTGTGCATCCATTAGGTGTGTTTGTGGCAATGGATGATCAATTAGGTCATTTTCGTCCTCCGTAGGCTTATTCTTGTCCAATTAGGGTTTTTAACCAATCTTGTGCATCCAATAGGTGTGTTTGTGTCATTGGATGATCAATTAGGTTATTTTCCTCCTCCCTAGGCTTATTCTTGTCCAATTAGGGTTTTTAACCAATCTTGTGCATCCAATAAGTTCATTTTTGTCATTGGATTAACATTTAGGTCATTTTCGTCCTCCCTAGGCATATTCTTATCCAATTAGGGTTTTTAACAATCTTGTGCATCCAATAAGTTGAGTTGTGTCATTGAATTAATATTTAGGTCATTTTCGTCCTCCCTAGGCATATTCTTGTCCAATTAGGGTTTTTAACCAATCTTGTGCATCCAATTGGTGTGTTTGTGTCATTGGATGATCAATTAGGTCATTTTCGTCCTCCCTAGGCTTAATCTTGTCCAATTAGGGTTTTTAACCAATCTTGTGCATCCGATAAGTTTGTTTGTGTCATTGAATTAATATTTAGGTCATTTTCGTCCTCCGTACGCATATTCTTATCCAATTAGGGTTTTTAACCAATCTTGTGCATCCAATAGGTGTGTTTGTGTCATTGGATGATCAATTAGGTTATTTTTGTCCTCCCTAGGCATATTCTTGTCCAATTAGGGTTTTTAACCAATCTTGTGCATCCAATAGGTGTGTTTGTGTCATTGGATGATCAATTAGGTCATTTTCGTCCTCCATAGGCTTATTCTTGTCCAATTAGGGTTTTTAACCAATCTTGTGCATCCAATAAGTTGAGTTGTGGCATTGGATTAACATTTAGGTCATTTCCATCCTTCCTAGGCTTATTCTTATCCAATTAGGGTTTTTAACCAATCTTGTGCATCCAATAAGTTCATTTGTGTTATTGGATTAACATTTACGTCATTTTCGTCCTCCCTAGGCATATTCTTGTCCAATTAGGGTTTTTAACCAATCTTGTGCATCCAATAGGTGTGTTTGTGGCAATGGATGATCAATTAGGTCATTTTCGTCCTCCCTAGGCTTATTCTTGTCCAATTAGGGTTTTTAACCAATCTTGTGCATCCAATAGGCGTGTTTGTGTCATTGGATGATCAATTAGGTCATTTTCGTCCTCCATAGGCTTATTCTTGTCCAATTAGGGTTTTTAACCAATCTTGTGCATCCAATAAGTTCATTTGTGTGATTGGATTAACGTTTAGGTCATTTTCGTCCTCCCAAGGCTTATTCTTGTCTAATTAGGGTTTTTAACCAATCTTGTGCATCCAATAAGTTCATTTGTGTCATTGGATTAACATTTAGGTCATTTTCGTCCTCCCTAGGCATATTCTTGTCCAATTAGAGTTTTAGACCAATCTTGTGCATCCAATAGGTGTGTTTGTGTCATTGGATGATCAATTAGGTTATTTTCGTCCTCCCTAGGCTTATTCTTATCCAATTAGGGTTTTTAACTAATCTTGTGCATCCAATAAGTTCATTTGTGTCATTGGATGATCAATTAGGTCATTTTCTCTAGGCATATTCTTGTCCAATTAGGGTTTTTAACCAATCTTGTGCATCCAATAGGTGTGTTTGTGTCATTGGATGATCAATTAGGTCATTTTCGTCCTCCCTAGGCTTATTCTTGTCCAATTAGGGTTTTTAACCAATCTTTGCATCCAATAACTTTGTTTGTGTCATTGAATTAATATTTAGGTCATTTTCGTCCTCCCTAGGCATATTCTTGTCCAATTAGGGTTTTTAACCAATCTTGTGCATCCAATAGGTGTGTTTGTGTCATTGGATGATCAATTAGGTCATTTTCGTCCTCCCTAGGCTTATTCTTGTCCAATTAGGGTTTTTAAGCAATCTTGTGCATCCAATAAGTTCATTAGTGTCATTGGATTAACATTTAGGTCATTTTCGTCCTCCCTAGGCATATTCTTGTCCAATTAGGGTTTTTAACCAATCTTGTGCATCCAATAGGTGTGTTTGTGTCATTGGATGATCAATTAGGTTATTTTCCTCCTCCCTAGGCTTATTCTTGTCCAATTAGGGTTTTTAACCAATCTTGTGCATCCAATAAGTTCATTTTTGTCATTGGATTAACATTTAGGTCATTTTCGTCCTCCCTAGGCATATTCTTATCCAATTAGGGTTTTTAACAATCTTGTGCATCCAATAAGTTGAGTTGTGTCATTGAATTAATATTTAGGTCATTTTCGTCCTCCCTAGGCATATTCTTGTCCAATTAGGGTTTTTAACCAATCTTGTGCATCCAATTGGTGTGTTTGAGTCATTGGATGATCAATTAGGTCATTTTCGTCCTCCCTAGGCTTAATCTTGTCCAATTAGGGTTTTTAACCAATCTTGTGCATCCGATAAGTTTGTTTGTGTCATTGAATTAATATTTAGGTCATTTTCGTCCTCCGTACGCATATTCTTATCCAATTAGGGTTTTTAACCAATCTTGTGCATCCAATTGGTGTGTTTGTGTCATTGGATGATCAATTAAGTCATTTTCGTCCTCCCTAGGCTTATTTTTGTCCAATTAGGGTTTTTAACCAATCTTGTGCATCCAATAGGTGTGTTTGTGTCATTGGATGATCGATTAGGTCATTTTCGTCCTCCCTAGGCATATTCTTGTCCAATTAGGGTTTTTAACCAATCTTGTGCATCCAATAAGTTTGTTTGTTTCATTGAATTAATATTTAGGTCATTTTCGTCCTCCCTAGGCATATTCTTGTCCAATTAGGGTTTTTAACCAATCTTGTGCATCCAATAGGTGTGTTTGTGTCATTGGATGATCAATTAGGTCATTTTCGTCCTCCCTAGGCATATTCTTGTCCAATTAGGGTTTTTAACGAATCTTGTGCATCCAATAGGTGTGTTTGTGTCATTGGATGGTCAATTAGGTCATTTTCATCCTGCCTAGGCTTATTCTTGTCCAATTAGGGTTTTTAACCAATCTTGTGCATCCAATAGGTGTGTTTGTGTCATTGGATGATCAATTAGGTCATTTTCGTCCTCCCTAGGCATATTCTTGTCCAATTAGGGTTTTTAACCAATCTTGTGCATCCAATAAGTTTGTTTGTTTCATTGACTTAATATTTAGGTCATTTTCGTCCTCCCTGGGCATATTCTTGTCCAATTAGGGTTTTTAACGAATCTTGTGCATCCAATAGGTGTGTTTGTGTCATTGGATGATCAATTAGGTCATTTTCGTCCTGCCTAGGCTTATTCTTGTCCAATTAGGGTTTTTAACCAATCTTGTGCATCCAATAGGTGTGTTTGTGTCATTGGAAGATCAATTAGGTCATTTTCGTCCTCCCTAGGCTTATTCTTGTCCAATTAGGGTTTTTAACCAATCTTGTGCATCCAATAGGTGTGTTTGTGTCATTGGATGATCAATTAGGTCATTTTCGTCCTCCCTAGGCTTATTATTGTCCAATTAGGGTTTTTTACCAATCTTGTGCATCCAATAAGTTCATTTGTGTCATTGGATGATCAATTAGGTCATTTTCGTCCTCCCTAGGCATATTCTTGTCCATCTTGGGTTTTAAACCAATCTTGTGCATCCAATAGGTGTGTTTGTGTCATTAGATGATCAATTAGGTCATTTTTGTCCTCCCTAGGCTTATTCTTGTCCAATTAGGGTTTTTAACCAATCTTGTGCATCCAATAGGTGTGTTTGTGTCATTGGATGATCAATTAGGTCATTTTCGTCCTCCCTAGGCTTATTCTTGTCCAATTAGGGTTTTTAACCAATCTTGTGCATCCAATAGGTGTGTTTGTGTCATTGGATGATCAATTAGGTCATTTTCGTCCTCCCTAGGCTTATTCTTGTCCAATTAGGGTTTTTAACCAATCTTGTGCATCCAATAAGTTCATTTGTTTCATTGGACTAACATTTAGCTCATTTTCGTCCTCCCGAGGCATATTCTTATCCAATTAGGGTTTTTAACCAATCTTGTGCATCCAATAAGTTGAGTTGTGTCATTGAATTAATATTCAGGTCATTTTCGTCCTCCCTAGGCATATTCTTGTCCAATTAGGGTTTTTAACCAATCTTGTGCATCCAATTGGTGTGTTTGTGTCATTGGATGATCAATTAGGTCATTTTCGTCCTCCCTAGGCTTATTCTTGTCCAATTAGGGTTTTTAACCAATCTTGTGCATCCAATAGGTGTGTTTGTGTCATTGGATGATCGATTAGGTCATTTTCGTCATCCCTAGGCATATTCTTGTGCAATTAGGTTTTTTAACCAATCTTGAGCATCCAATAGGTGTGTTTGTGTCATTGGATGATCATTTAGGTCATTTTTGTCCTCCCTAGGCTTATTCTTGTCCAATTAGGGTTTTTAACCAATCGTGTGAATCCGATAAGTTTGTTTGTGTCATTGAATTAATATTTAGGTCATTTTCGTCCTCCCTAGGCATATTCTTGTCCAATTAGGGTTTTTAACCAATCTTGTGCATCCAATAGGTGTGCTTGTGTCATTGGATGATCAATTAGGTCATTTTCGTCCTCCCTAGGCATATTCTTGTCCAATTAGGGTTTTTAACCAATCTTGTGCATCCAATAGGTGTGTTTGTGGCAATGGATGATCAATTAGGTCATTTTCGTCCTCCCTAGGCATATTCTGGTCCAATTAGGGTTTTTAACCAATCTTGTGCATCCAATAGGTGTGTTTGTGTCATTGGATGATCAATTAGGTCATTTTCGTCCTCCCTAGGCATATTCTTGTCCAATTAGGGTTTTTAACCAATCTTGTGCATCCAATAGGTGTGTTTGTGTCATTGGATGATCAATTAGGTCATTTTCGTCCTCCCTAGGCTTATTCTTGTCCGATTAGTTTTTTAACCAATCTCGTGCTTCCAATAGGTGTGTTTGTGTCATTGGATGATCAATTAGGTCATTTTCGTCCTCCCTAGGCATATTCTTGTCCAATTAGGGTTTTTAACCAATCTTGTGCATCCAATAGGTGTGTTTGTGTCATTGGATGATCAATTAGGTCATTTTCGTCCTCCCTAGGCTTATTCTTGTCCAATTATGGTTTTTAACCAATCTTGTACATCTAATAAGTTCAATTGTGTCATTGGATTAACATTTAGGTCATTTTCGTCCTCCCTAGGCATATTCTTGTCCAATTAGGGTTTTTAACCAATCTTGTGCATCCAATAGGTGTGTTTGTGTCATTGGATGATCAATTAGGTCATTTTCGTCCTCCCTAGGCATATTCTTGTCCAATTAGAGTTTTTAACCAATCTTATGCATCCAATAGGTGTGTTTGTGTCATTGGATGATCAATTAGGTCATTTTCGTCCTCCCTCGGCTTATTCTTGTCCAAGTAGGGTTTTTAACCAATCTTGTGCATCCAATAGGTGTGTTTGTGTCATTGGATGATCAATTAGGTCATTTTCGTCCTCCCTAGGCTTATTCTTGTCCAATTAGGGTTTTTAATCAATCTTGTGCATCCAATAAGTTCATTTGTGTCATTGGATTAACATTGAGGTCATTTTTGTCCTCCCTAGGCATATTCTTGTCCAATTAGGGTTTTTAACCAATCTTGTGCTTCCAATAGTTGTGTTTGTGTCATTGGAAGATCAATTAGGTCATTTTCGTCCTCCCAAGGCTTATTCTTGTCCAATTAGGGTTTTTAACCAATCTTGTGCATCCAATAAGTTCATTTGTGTCATTGGATGATCAATTAGGTCATTTTCGTCCTCCCTAGGTATATTCTTGTCCAACTAGGGTTTTTAACCAATCTTGTGTATCCAATAGGTGTGTTTGTGTCTTTGGATGATCAATTAGGTCATTTTCGTCCTCCCTAGGCTTATTCTTGTCCAATTAGGGTTTTTAACCAATCTTGTGCATCCAATAGGTGTGTTTGTGTCATTGGATGATCAATTAGGTCATTTTCGTCCTCCCTAGGCATATTCTTGTCCAATTAGGGTTTTTAACAAATCTTGTGCATCCAATAAGTTTGTTTGTTTCATTGAATTAATATTTAGGTCATTTTCGTCCTCCCTAGGCATATTCTTGTCCAATTAGGGTTTTTAACCAATCTTGTGCATCCAATAGGTGTGTTTGTGTCATTGGATGATCAATTAGGTCATTTTCGTCCTCCCTAGGCATACTCTTGTCCAATTAGGGTTTTTAACCAATCTTGTGCATCCAATAGGTGTGTTTGTGGCAATGGATGATCAATTAGGTCATTTTCGTCCTCCCTAGGCTTATTCTTGTCCAATTAGGGTTTTTAACCAATCTTGTGCATCCAATAGGTGTGTTTGTGACATTGGATGATCAATTAGGTCATTTTCGTCCTACCTAGACATATTCTTGTCCGATTAGGGTTTTTAACCAATCTTTTGCATCCAATAGGTGTGTTTGTGTCATTGGATGATCAATTAGGTTATTTTCGTCCTCCCTAGGCATATTCTGGTCCAATTAGGGTTTTTAACTAATCTTGTGCATCCAATAAGTTGATTTGTGTCTTTGGATGATCAATTAGGTCATTTTCGTCCTCCCTAGGCATATTCTTGTCCAATTAGGGTTTTTAACCAATCTTGTGCATCCAATAGGTGTGTTTGTGTCAATAGATGATCAATTAGGTCATTTTCGTCCTCCCTAGGCTTATTCTTGCCCAATTAGGGTTTTTAACCAATCTTGTGCATCCAATAAGTTGAGTTGTGTCATTGGATTAACATTTAGGTCATTTTCGTCCTCCCTAGGCTTATTCTTGTCCAATTAGGGTTTTTAACCAATCTTGTGCATCCAATAAGTTCATTTGTGTCATTGGATTAACATTTAGCTCATTTTCGTCCTCCCTAGGCATATTCTTATCCAATTAGGGTTATTAACCAATCTTGTGCATCCAATAAGTTGAGTTGGGTCATTGAATTAATATTTAGGTCATTTTCGTCCTCCCTAGGCATATTCTTGTCCAATTAGGGTTTTTAACCAATCTTGTGCATCCAATTGGTGTGTTTGTGTCATTGGATGATCAATTAGGTCATTTTCGTCCTCCCTAGGCTTATTCTTGTCCAATTAGGGTTTTTAACCAATCTTGTGCATCCAATAGGTGTGTTTGTGTCATTGGATGATTGATTAGGTCATTTTCGTCCTCCCTAGGCATATTCTTGTCCAATTAGGGTTTTTAACCAATCTTGTGCATCCAATAGGTGTGTTTGTGTCATTGGATGATCAATTAGGTCATTTTCGTCCTCCCTAGGCATATTCTTGTCAATTAGGGTTTTTAGCCAATCTTGTGCATCCAATAGGTGTGTTTGTGTCATTGGATGATCAATTAGGTCATTTTTGTCCTCCCTAGGCTTATTCTTGTCCAATTAGGGTTTTTAACTAATCTTGTGCATCTAATAGGTGTGTTTGTGTCATTGGAAGACCAATTAGGTCATTTTCGTCCTCCCTAGGCATATTCTTTTCCAATTAGGGTTTTTAACGAATCTTGTGCTTCCAATTAATGTGTTTGTGTCATTGGATGATCAATTAGGTCATTTTAGTCCTCCCTAGGCTTATTCTTGTCCAATTAGGGTTTTTAACCAATCTTGTGCATCCAATAAGTTGAGTTGTGTCATTGGATTAACATTTAGGTCATTTTCGTCCTCCCTAGGCTTATTCTTGTCCAATTAGGGTTTTTAACTAATCTTGTGCATTCAATAAGTTCATTTGTGTCATTTGATGATTTATTAGGTCATTTTCGTCCTCCCTAGGCATATTCTTGTCCAATTAGGGTTTTTAACCAATCTTGTGCATCCAATAGGTGTGTTTGTGTCATTGGATGATCAATTAGGTCATTTTCGTCCTCCCTAGGCTTATTCTTGTCCAATTAGGGTTTTTAACCAATCTTGTGCATCCAATAACTTTGTTTGTGTCATTGAATTAACATTTAGGTCATTTTCGTCCTCCCTAGGCATATTCTTGTCCAATTAGGGTTTTTAACCAATCTTGTGCATCCAATAGGTGTGTTTGTGTCATTTGATGATCAATTAGGTCATTTTCGTCCTCCCTAGGCTTATTCTTGTCAAATTAGGGTTTTTAACCAATCTTGTGCATCCAATATGTTTGTTTGTTTCATTGAATTAATATTTAGGTCATTTTCGTCCTCCCTAGGCATATTCTTGTCCAATTAGGGTTTTAACCAATCTTGTGCATCCAATAGGTGTGTTTGTGTCATTGGATGATCAATTAGGTCATTTTCGTTCTCCCTAGGCTTATTCTTGTCCAATTAGGGTTTTTAACCAATCTTGTGCATCCAATAAGTTGAGTTGTGTCATTGGATTAACATTTAGGTCATTTTCGTCCTCCCTAGGCTTATTCTTGTCCAATTAGGGTTTTTAACCAATCTTGTGCATCCAATAGGTGTGTTTATGTCATTGGATGATCAATTAAGTCATTTTTGTCCTCCGTAGACATATTCTTGTCCAATTAGGGTTTTTAACCAATCTTGTGCATCCAATAGGTGTGTTTGTGTCTTTGGATGATCAATTAGGTCATTTTCGTCCTCCGTAGGCTTATTCTTGTCTAATTAGGGTTTTTAACCAATCTTGTGCATCCGATATGTTTGTTTGTGTCATTGAATTAATATTTAGGTCATTTTCGTCCTCCCTAGGCATATTGTTGTCCAATTAGGGTTTTTAACCAATCTTGTGCATCCAATAGGTGTGTTTGTGTCATTGGATGATCAATTAGGCAATTTACGTCCTCCCTAGGCTTATTCTTGTCCAATTAGGGTTTTTAACCAATCTTGTGCTATTAATAACTTTGTTTGTGTCATTGAATTAATATTTAGGTCATTTTCGTCCTCCCTAGGCATATTCTTGTCTAATTAGGGTTTTTAACCAATATTGTGCATCCAATAGGTGTGTTTGTGTCATTGGATGATCAATTAGGTCATTTTCGTCCTCCCTAGGCATATTCTTGTCCAATTAGGGTTTTTAACCAATCTTGTGCATCCAATAGGTGTGTTTGTGTCATTGGATGATCAATTAGGTCATTTTCGTCCTCCCTAGGCTTATTCTTGTCCAATTAGGGTTTTTAACCAATCTTGTGCATCTAATAGGTGTGTATGTGTCATTGGATGATCAATTAGGTCATTTTCGTCCTCCCTAGGCTTATTCTTGTTCAATTAGGGTTTTTAACAAATCTTGTGCATCCGATAAGTTTGTTTGTGTCATTAAATTAATATTTAGGTCATTTTCGTCCTCCCTTGGCATATTCTTGTCCAATTAGGGTTTTTAACCAATCTTGTCCATCCGATAAGTTTGTTTGTGTCATTAAATTAATATTTAGGTAATTTTCGTCCTCCCTAGGCATGTTCTTGTCCAATTAGGGTTTTTAACCAATCTTGTGCATCCAATAGGTGTGTTTGTGTCATTGGATGATCAATTAGGTCATTTTCGTCCTCCCTAGGCTTATTCTTGTCCAATTAGGGTTTTTAACCAATCTTGTGCATCCAATAAGTTGAGTTGTGTCATTGGATTAACATTTAGGTCATTTTCGTCCTCCCTAGGCTTATTCTTGTCCAATTAGGGTTTTTAACCAATCTTGTGCATCCAATAGGTGTGTTTGTGTCATTGGATGACCACTTAGGTCATTTTCATCCTCCCTAGGCATATTCTTGTCCAATTAGAGTTTTAGACCAATCTTGTGCATCCAATAGGTGTGTTTGTGTCATTGGATGATCAATTAGGTTATTTTCGTCCTCCCTAGGCTTATTCTTGTCCAATTAGGGTTTTTAACCAATCTTGTGCATCTAATAGGTGTGTTTGTGTCATTGGATGATCAATTAGGTCATTTTCGTCGTACCTATGCTTATTCTTGTCCAATTAGGGTTTTTAACCAATCTTGTGCATCCGATAAGTTTGTTTGTGTCATTGAATTAATATTTAGGTCATTTTTGTCCTCCCTAAGCATATTCTTGTCCAATTAGGGTTTTTAACCAATCTTGTGCATCCAATAGGTGTGTTTGTGTCATTGGTTGATCAATTAGGTCATTTTCGTACTCCCTAGGCTTATTCTTTTCCAATTAGGGTTTTTAACCATTCTTGTGCATCCAATAAGTTGAGTTGTGTCATTGGATTAACATTTAGGTCATTTTCGTCCTCCCTAGGCTTATTCTTGTCCAATTAGGGTTTTTAACCAATCTTGTGCATCCAATAAGTTCATTTGTGTCATTGGATTAACATTTAGGTCATTTTCGTCCTCCCTAGGCATATTCTTGTCCAATTAGGGTTTTTAACCAATCTTGTGCATCCAATAGGTGTGTTTGTGTCATTGGATGATCAATTAGGTTATTTTCGTCCTCCCTAGGCTTATTTTTGTCCAATTAGGGTTTTTAACCAATCTTGTGCATCCACTAGGTGTGTTTGTGTCATTGGATGACCAATTAGGTCATCTTTGTCCTCCCTAGGCATATTCTTGTCCAATTAGGGTTTTTAACCAATCTTGTGCATCCATTAGGTGTGTTTGTGGCAATGGATGATCAATTAGGTCATTTTCGTCCTCCCTAGGCTTATTCTTGTCCAATTAGGGTTTTTAACCAATCTTGTGCATCTAATAGGTGTGTTTGTGTCATTGGATGATCAATTAGGTCATTTTCGTCCTCCCTAGGCTTATTCTTGTCCAATTAGGGTTTTTAACCAATCTTGTGCATCCAATAGGTGTGTTTGTGTCATTGGATGATCAATTAGGTTATTTTCGTCCTCCCTAGGCTAATTCTTGTCCAATTAGTGTTTTTAACCAATCTTGTGCATCCAATAAGTTGAGTTGTTTCATTGGATTAACATTTAGGTCATTTTCGTCCTCCCTAGGCATATTCTTGTCCAATTAGGGTTTTTAACCAATCTTGTGCATCCAATAGGTGTGTTTGTGTCATTGGATGATCAATTAGGTTATTTTCGTCCTCCCTAGGCTTATTCTTGTCCAATTAGGGTTTTTAACCAATCTTTTGCATCCAATAAGTTGAGTTGTGTCATTGGATTAACATTTAGGTCATTTTCGTCCTCCCTAGGCATATTCTTGTCCAATTAGTGTTTTTAACCAATCTTGTGCATCCAATAGGTGTGTTTGTGTCATTGGATGATCAATTAGGTCATTTTCGTCCTCCCTAGGCTTATTTTTGTCCAATTAGGGTTTTTAACCAATCTTGTGCATCCAATAAGTTCATTAGTGTCATTGGATGATCAATTAGGTCATTTTCGTCCTCCCTAGGCATGTTCTTGTCCAACTAGGGTTTTTAACCAATCTTGTGCATCCAATAGGTGTGTTTTTGTCATTGGATGATCAATTAGGTCATTTTCGTCCTCCCTAGGCTTATTCTTGTCCAATTAGGGTTTTTAACCAATCTTGTGCATCCAATAAGTTCATTAGTGTCATTGGATGATCAATTAGGTCATTTTCGTCCTCCCTAGGCATGTTTTTGTCCAACTAGGGTTTTTAACCAATCTTGTGCATCCAATAGGTGTGTTTGTGTCATTGGATGATCAATTAGGTCATTTTCGTCCTCCCTAGGCATATTCTTGTCCAATTAGGGTTTTTAACCAATCTTGTGCATCCAATAGGTGTGTTTGTGTCATTGGATGATCAATTAGGTTATTTTCGTCCTCCCTAGGCTTATTCTTGTCCTATTAGGGTTTTTAACCAATCTTGTGCATCCAATAAGTTGAGTTGTGTCATTGGATTAACATTTAGGTCATTTTCGTTCTCCCTAGGCTTATTCTTGTCCAATTAGGGTTTTTAACCAATCTTGTGCATCCAATAAGTTCATTTGTGTTATTGGATTAACATTTAGCTCATATTCGTCTTCCCTAGGCATATTCTTGTCCAATTAGGGTTTTTAACCAATCTTGTGCATCCAATAGGTGTGTTTGTGTCATTGGATGATCAATTAGGTCATTTTCGTCCTCCCTAGGCATATTCTTGTCCAATTAGGGTTTTTAACCAATCTTGTGCATCCAATAGGTGTGTTTTTGGCAATGGATGATCAATTAGGTCATTTTCGTCCTCCCTAGGCTTATTCTTGTCCAATTAGGGTTTTTAACCAATCTTGTGCATCCAATAGGTGTGTTTGTGTCATTGGATGATCAATTAGGTCATTTTCGTCCTCCCTAGGCTTATTCTTGTCCAATTAGGGTTTTTAACCAATCTTGTGCATCCAATAACTTTGTTTATGTCATTGAATTATCATTTAGGTCATTTTCGTCCTCCCTAGGCATATTCTTGTCCAATTAGGGTTTTTAACCAATCTTGTGCATCCAATAGGTGTGTTTGTGTCATTGGATGATCAATTAGGTCATTTTCGTCCTCCATAGGCTTATTCTTGTCCAATTAGGGTTTTTAACCAATCTTGTGCATCCAATAGGTGTGTTTGTGTCATTGAATTAATATTTAGGTCGTTTTCGTCCTCCCTAGACATATTCTTGTCCAATTAGGGTTTTTAACCAATCTTGTGCATCCAATAGGTGTGTTTGTGTCATTGGATGATCAATTAGGTCATTTTCGTCCTCCCTAGGCTTATTTTTGTCCCACTAGAGTTTTTAACCAATCTTGTGAATCCAATAAGTTCATTTGTGTCATTGGATTAACATTTAGGTCATTTTCGTCCTCCCTAGGCATATTCTTGTCCAATTAGGGGTTTTAACCAATCTTGTGCATCCAATAGGTGTGTTTGTGTCATTGGATGATCAATTAGGTTATTTTCGTCCTCCCTAGGCATATTCTTGTCCAATTAGGGTTTTTAACTAATCTTGTGCATCCAATACGTTCATTTGTGTCATTGGATAATCAATTAGGTCATTTTCGTCCTCCTTAGGCATATTCTTGTCCAATTAGGGTTTTAAACCAATCTTGTGCATCCAATAGGTGTGTTTGTGTCATTGGATGATCAATTAGGTCATTTTCGTCCTCCCTAGGCATATTCTTGTCCAATTAGGGTTTTTAACCAATCTTGTGCATCCAATAGGTGTGTTTGTGTCATTGGATGATCAATTAGGTCATTTTCGTCCTCCCTAGGCTTATTCTTGTCCAATTAGGGTTTTTAACCAATCTTGTGCATCCAATAAGTTTATTTGTGTCATTGTATTGACATTTTGGTCATTTTAGTCCTGCCTAGGCATATTCTTGTCCAATTAGGGTTTTTAACCAATCTTGTGCATCCAATAGGTGTGTTTGTGTCATTGGATGATCAATTAGGTTATTTTCGTCCTCCCTAGGCTTATTCTTGTCCAATTAGGGTTTTTAACCAATCTTGTGCATCCAATAGGTTTGTTTTTGTCATTGGATGATCAATTAGGTCATTTTCGTCCTCCCTAGGCTTATTCTTGTCCAATTAGGGTTTTTAACCAATCTTGTGCATCCAATAGGTGTGTTTGTGTCATTGGATGATCAATTAGGTCATTTTCGTCCTCCCTAGGCTTATTCTTGTCCAATTAGGGTTTTTAACCAATCTTGTGCATCCAATAAGTTCATTTGTGTCATTGGATGATCAATTAGGTCATTTTCATCCTCCCTAGGCTTATTCTTGTCCAATTACGGTTTTTAACCAATCTTGTGCATCCAATAGGTGTGTTTGTGTCATTGGATGATCAATTAGGTCATTTTCGTCCTCCCTAGGCTTATTCTTGTCCAATTAGGGTTTTTAACCAATCTTGTGCATCCAATAGGTGTGTTTGTGTCATTGAATTAATATTTAGGTCATTTTCGTCCTCCCTAGGCATATTCTTGTCCAATTAGGGTTTTTAACCAATCTTGTGCATCCAATTGGTGTGTTTGTGTCATTGGATGATCAATTAGGTCATTTTCGTCCTCCCTAGGCTTATTCTTGTCCAATTAGGGTTTTTAACCAATCTTGTGCATCCAATAGGTGTGTTTGTGTCATTGGATGATCAATTAGGTCATTTTCGTCCTCCCTAGGCTTATTCTTGTCCAATTAGGGTTTTTAACCAATCTTGTTCATCCAATAACTTTGATTGTGTCATTGAATTAATATTTAGGTCATTTTCGTCCTCCCTACGCTTATTCTTGTCCAATTAGGGTTTTTAACCAATCTTGTGCGTCCAATAAGTTGAGTTGTGTCATTGGATTAACATTTAGGTCATTTTTGTTCTCCCTAGGCTTATTCTTATCCAATTAGGGTTTTTAACCAATCTTGTGCATCCAATAGGTGTGTTTGTGTCATTGAATGATCAATTACGTCATTTTCGTCCTCCCTAGGCTTATTCTTGTCCAATTAGGGTTTTTAACCAATCTTGTGCATCCAATAGGTGTGTTTGTGTCATTGGATGATCAATTAGGTCATTTTCGTCCTCCATAGGCTTATTCTTGTCCAATTAGGGTTTTTAACCAATCTTGTGCATCCAATAAGTTGAGTTGTGTCATTGGATTAACATTAAGGTCATTTCCATCCTCCCTAGGCTTATTCTTATCAAATTAGGGTTTTTAACCAATCTTGTGCATCCAATAAGTTCATTTGTGTCATTGGATTAACATTTAGGTCATTTTCGTCCTCCCTAGGCATATTCTTGTCCAATTAGGGTTTTTAACCAATCTTGTGCATCCAATAGGTGTGTTTGTGTCATTGGATGATCAATTAGGTCATCTACGTCCTCCCTAGGCTTATTCTTGTCCAATTAGGGTTTTTAACCAATCTTGTGCATCCAATAGGTGTGTTTGTGTCATTGGATGATCAATTAGGTCATTTTCGTCCTCCCTAGGCTTATTCTTGTCCAATTAGGGTTTTTAACCAATCTTGTGCATTAATAGGTGTGTTTGTGTCATTGGATGATCAATTAGGTCATTTTCGTCCTCCCTAGGCTTATTCTTGTCCAATTAGGGTTTTTAACCAATCTTGTGCATCCAATAGGTGTGTTTGTGTCATTGGATGATCAATTAGGTCATTTTCGTCCTCCCTAGGCTTATTCTTGTCCAATCAAGGTTTTTAACCAATCTTGTGCATCCAATAACATTGTTTGTGTCATTGAATTAATATTTAGGTCATTTTCGTCCTCCCTAGGCATATTCTTGTCCAATTAGGGTTTTTAACCAATCTTGTGCATCCATTAGGTGTGTTTGTGGCAATGGATGATCAATTAGGTCATTTTCGTCCTCCCTAGGCTTATTCTTGTCCAATTAGGGTTTTTAACCAATCTTGTGCATCCAATAGGTGTGTTTGTGTCATTGGATGATCAATTAGGTCATTTTCGTCCTCCCTAGGCTTATTCTTGTCCAATTAGGGTTTTTAACCAATCTTGTGCATCCAATAGGTGTGTTTGTGTCATTGGACGATCAATTAGGTCTTTTTCGTCCTCCCTAGGCATATTCTTGTCAAATTAGGGTTTTTAACCAATCTTGTGCATCCAATAAGTTGAGTTGTGTCATTGGATTAACATTTGGGTCATTTTCGTCCTCCATAGGCTTATTCTTGTCCAATTAGGGTTTTTAACCAATCTTGTGCATCCAATAAGTTGAGCTGTGTCATTGGATTAACATTTAGGTCATTTTCGTCCTCCCTAGGCTTATTCTTGTCCAATTAGGGTTTTTAACCAATCTTGTGCATCCAATAAGTTCATTTGTGTCATTGGATTAACATTTAGGTCATTTTCGTCCTCCCTAGGCATATTCTTGTCCAATTAGGGTTTTTAACCAATCTTGTGCATCCAATAAGTTCATTTGTGTCATTGGATGAACATTAAGGTCATTTTCGTCCTCCCTAGGCTTATTCTTGTCCAATTAGGGTTTTTAACCAATCTTGTGCATCCAATAAGTTCATTTGTGTCATTGGATTAACATTTAGGTCATTTTCGTCCTCCCTAGGCATATTCTTGTCCAATTAGGGTTTTTAACCAATCTTGTGCATCCAATAGGTGAGTTTGCGTCATTGGATGATCAATTATGTCATTTTCGTCCTCCCTAGGCTTATTCTTGTCCAATTAGGGTTTTTAACCAATCTTGTGCATCCAATAAGTTCATTTGTGTCATTGGATTAACATTTAGGTCATTTTCGTCCTCCCTAGGCATATTCTTGTCCAATTAGGGTTTTTAACCAATCTTGTGCATCCAATATGTTCATTTGTGTTATTGGATTAAAATTTAGGTCATTTTCGTCCTCCCTTGGCATATTCTTGTCCAATTAGGGTTTTTAACCAATCTTGTGCATCCAATAGGTGTGGTTGTGTCATTGGATGATCAATTAGGTCATTTTTGTCCTCCCTAGGCTTATTCTTGTCCAATTAGGGTTTTTAACCAATCTTGTGCATCCAATAAGTTTGTTTGTGTCATTGAATTAATATTTAGGTTATTTTCGTCCTCCCTAGGAATATTCTTGTCCAATTAGGGTTTTTAACCAATCTTGTGCATCCAATAGGTGTGTTTGTGTCATTGGATGATCAATTAGGTCATTTTCGTCCTCCCTAGGCTTATTCTTGTCCAATTAGGGTTTTTAACCAATCTTGTGCATCCAATAAGTTTGTTTGTGTCATTGAATTAATATTTAGGTCATTTTCGTCCTCCCTAGGCATATTCTTGTCCAGTTAGGGTTTTTAATCAATCTTGTGCATCCAATAGGTGTGTTTGTGTCATTGGATGATCGATTAGGTCATTTTCGTCCTCCCTAGGCTTATTCTTGTCCAATTAGGGTTTTTAACCAATCTTGTGCATCCAATAAGTTCATTTGTGTCATTGGATTAACATTTAGCTCATTTTCGTCCTCCCTAGGCATATTCTTATCCAATTAGGGTTATTAACCAATCTTGTGCATCCAATAAGTTGAGTTGTGTCATTGAATTAATATTTAGGTCATTTTCATCCATCCTAGGCATATTCTTGTCCAATTAGGGTTTTTAACCAATCTTGTGCATCCAATTGGTGTGTTTGTGTCATTGGATGATCAATTAGGTCATTTTCGTCCTCCCTAGGCTTATTCTTGTCCAATTAGGGTTTTTAACCAATCTTGTGCATCCAATAGGTGTGTTTGTGTCATTGGATGATCGATTAGGTCATTTTTGTCCTCCCTAGGCATATTCTTGTCCAATTAGGGTTTTTAACCAATCTTGTGCATCCAATAGGTGTGTTTGTGTCATTGGATGATCAATTAGGTCATTTTCGTCCTCCCTAGGCTTATTCTTGTCCAATTAGGGTTTTTAACCAATCTTGTGCATCCAATAAGTTTTATTTGTGTAATTGAATTAATATTTAGATCATTTTCGTCCTCCCTAGGCATATTCTTGTCCAATTAGGGTTTTTAACCAATCTTGTGCATCCAATAGGTGTGTTTGTGTCATTGGATGATCAATTAGGTCATTTTCGTCCTCCCTAGGCATATTCTTGTCCAATTAGGGTTTTTAACCAATCTTGTGCATCCAATAGGTGTGTTTGTGTCATTGGATGATCAATTAGGTCATTTACGTCATCCCTAGGCATATTCTTGTCCAATTAGGGTTTTTAACCAATCTTGTGCATCTAATAGGTGTGTTTGTGTCATTGGATGATCAATTAGGTCATTTTCGTCCTCCCTAGGCTTATTCTTGTCCAATTAGGGTTTTTAACCAATCTTGTGCATCCCATAGGTGTGTTTGTGTCATTGGATGATCAATTAGGTCATTTTCGTCCTCCATAGGCTTATTCTTGTCCAATTAGGGTTTTTAACCAATCTTGTGCATCTAATAGGTGTGTTTGTGTCATTGGATGATCAATTAGGTCATTTTCGTCCTCCCTAGGCTTATTCTTGTCCAATTAGGGTTTTTAACCAATCTTGTGCATCCGATAAGTTTGATTGTGTAATTGAATTAATATTTAGGTCATTTTCGTTCTCCCTAGGCATATTCTTGTCCAATTAGGGTTTTTAACCAATCTTGTGCATCCAATAGGTGTGTTTGTGTCATTGGATGATCAATTAGGTCATTTTCGTCCTCCCTAGGCATATTCTTGTCCAATTAGGGTTTTTAACCAATCTTGTGCATCCAATAGGTGTGTTTGTGTCATTGGATGATCAATTAGGTCATTATCGTCTTCCCTAGGCTTATTCTTGTCCAATTAGGGTTTTTAACCAATCTTGTGCATCCAATAGGTGTGTTTGTGTCATTGGATGATCAATTAGGTCGTTTCCGTCGTCCCTAGGCTTATTCATGTCCAATTAGGGTTTTTAACCAATCTTGTGCATCCAATAGGTGTGTTTGTGTCATTGGATGATCAATTAGGTCATTTTCGTCCTACCTAGACTTATTCTTGTCAAATTAGGGTTTTTAATCAATCTTGTGCATCCAATAACTTTGTTTGTGTCATTGAATTAATATTTAGGTCATTTTCGTCCTCCCTAGGCATATTCTTGTCCAATTAGGGTTTTTAACCAATCTTGTGCATCCAATAGGTGTGTTTGTGTCTTTGGATGATCAATTAGGTCATTTTCGTTCTCCCTAGGCTTATTCTTGTCCAATTTGGGTTTTTAACCATTCTTGTGCATCCAATAATTTCATTTGTGTCATTGGATAAACATTTAGGTCATTTTCGTCCTCCCTAGGCATATTCTTGTCCAATTAGGGTTTTTAACCAATCTTGTGCATCCAATAGGTGTGTTTGTGTCATTGGATGATCAATTAGGTCATTTTCGTCCTCCCTAGGCTTATTCTTGTCCAATTAGGGTTTTTAACCAATCTTGTGCATCCAATAAGTTGAGTTGTGTCATTGGATTAACATTTAGGTCATTTTTGTTCTCCCTACGCTTATTCTTGTCCAATTAGGGTTTTTAACCAATCTTGTGCATCCAATAGGTGTGTTTGTGTCATTGGATGATCAATTAGGTCATTTTCGTCCTCCCTAGGCATATTCTTGTCCAATTAGGATTTTTAACCAATCTTGGGCATCCGATAAGTTTGTTTGTGTCATTGAATTAATATTTAGGTGATTTTCGTCCTCCATAGGCATATTCTTGTCCAATTAGGGTTTTTAACCAATCTTGTGCATCCAATAGGTGTGTTTGTGTCATTGGATGATCAATTAGGTCATTTTCGTCCTCCCTAGGCTTATTCTTGTCCAATTAGGGTTTTTAACCAATCTTGTGCATCCAATAGGTGTGTTTGTGTCATTGGATGATCAATTAGGTCATTTTCGTCCTCCCTAGGCTTATTCTTGTCCAATTAGGGTTTTTAACCAATCTTGTGCATCCGATAAGTTTGTTTGTGTCATTGAATTAATATTTAGGTCATTTTCGTCCTCCCTAGGCATATTCTTGTCCAATTAGGGTTTTTAACCAATCTTGTGCATCCAATTAGTGTGTTTGTGTCATTGGATGATCAATTAGGTCATTTTCGTCCTCCCTAGGCTTATTCTTGTCCAATTAGGGTTTTTTACCAATCTTGTGCATCCAATAAGTTCATTTGTGTCATTGGATTAACATTTAGCTCATTTTCTTCCTCCCTAGGCATATTCTTATCCAATTAGGGTTTTTAACCAATCTTGTGCATCCAATAAGTTGAGTTGCGTCATTGAATTAATATTTAGGTCATTTTCGTCCTCCCTAGGCATATTCTTGTCCAATTAGGGTTTTTAACCAATCTTGTGCATCCAATAGGTGTGTTTGTGTCATTGGATAATCAATTAGGTCATTTTCGTCCTCCCTAGGCTTATTCTTTTCCAATTAGGGTTTTTAACCAATCTTGTGCATCCAATAGGTGTATTTGTGTCATTGGATGATCAATTACGTCATTTTTGTCCTCCCTAGGCATTTTCTTGTCCAATTAGGGTTTTTAACCAATCTTGTGCATCCAATAGGTGAGTTTGTGTCATTGGATGATCAATTAGGTCATTTTCGTCCTCCTTAGGCATATTCTTGTCCAATTAGTGTTTTTAACCAATCTTGGGCATCCAATAGGTGTGTTTGTGTCATTGGATGATCAATTAGGTCATTTTCGTCCTCCCTAGGCTTATTCTTGTCCAATTAGGGTTTTTAACCAATCTTGTGCATCCAATAGGTGTGTTTGTGTCATTGGATGATCAATTAGGTCATTTTCGTCCTCCCTAAGCTTATTCTTGTCCAATTAGGGTTTTTAACCAATCTTGTGCATCCAATAGGTGTGTTTGTGTCATTGGATGATCAATTAGTTCATTTTCGTCCTCCCTAGGCTTATTCTTGTCCAATAAGGATTTTTAACCAATCTTGTGCATCCAATAAGTTGAGTTGTGTCATTGGATTAACATTTAGGTCATTTTCGTCCTCCCTAGGCTTATTCTTGTCCAATTAGGGTTTTTAACCAATCTTGTGCATCCAATAAGTTCATTTGTGTCATTGGATTTACATTTATGTCATTTTTGTCCTCCCTAGGCATATTCTTGTCCAATTAGGGTTTTTAACCAATCTTGTGCATCCGATAGGTGTGTTTGTGTCATTGGATGATCAATTAGGTCATTTTCGTCATCCCTAGGCTTATTCTTGTCCAATTATGGTTTTTAACTAATCTTGTGCATCCAATAAGTTCATTTGTGTCATTGGATGATCAATTAGGTCATTTTCGTCCTCCCTAGGCATATTCTTGTCCAATTAGGGTTTTTAACCAATCTTGTGCATCCAATAAGTTCATTTGTGTCATTGGAAGATCAATTAGGTCATTTTCGTCCTCCCTAGGCTTATTCTTGTCCAATTAGGGTTTTTAACCAATCTTGTGCATCCAATAGGTGTGTTTGTGTCATTGGATGATCAATTAGGTCATTTTCGTCCTCCCTAGGCTTATTCTTGTCCAATTAGGGTTTTTAACCAATCTTGTGCATCCAATAGGTGTGTTTGTGTCATTGGATGATCAATTAGGTCATTTTCGTCCTCCCTAGGCTTATTCTTGTCCAATTAGGGTTTTTAACCAATCTTGTGCATCCAATAAGTTGAGTTTTGTCATTGGATTAACATTTAAGTCATTTTCGTCCTCCCTAGGCTTATTCTTGTCCACTTAGGGTTTTTAACCAATCTTGTGCATCCAATAGGTGTGTTTGTGTCATTGGATGATCAATTAGGTCATTTTCGTCCTCCCTAGGCTTATTCTTGTCCAATTAGGGTTTTTAACCAATCTTGTGCATCCAATAGGTGTGTTTGTGTCATTGGATGATCAATTAGGTCATTTTCGTCCTCCCTAGGCTTATTCTTGTCCAATTAGGGTTTTTAACCAATCTTGTGCATCCAATAGGTGTGTTTGTGTCATTGGATGATCAATAAGGTCATTTTCGTCCTACCTAGGCTTATTCTTGTCCGATTAGGGTTTTTAACCAATCTTGTGCATCCAATAAGTTGAGTTTTGTCATTAGATTAAGATTTAGGTCATTTTCGTCCTCCCTAGGCTTATTCTTGTCCAATTAGGGTTTTTAACCAATCTTGTGCATCCAATAGGTGTGTTTGTGTCATTGGATGATCAATTAGGTCATTTTCGTCCTCCCTAGGCTTATTCTTGTCAAATTAGGGTTTTTAACCAATCTTGTGCATCCAATAACTTTGTTTGTGTCATTGAATTAATATTTAAGTCATTTTCGTCCTCCCTAGGCTTATTCTTGTCTAACTAGGGTTTTTAACCAATCTTGTGCATCCAATAGGTGTGTTTGTGTCATTGGATGATCAATTAGGTCATTTTCGTCCTTTATATGCTTATTCTTGTCCAATTCGGGTTTTTAACCAATCTTGTGCATCCAATAAGTTCATTTGTGTCATTGGATGATCAATTAGGTCATTTTCGTCCTCCCTAGGCATATTCTTGTCCAACTAGGGTTTTTAACCAATCTTGTGCATCCAATAGGTGTGTTTGTGTCATTGGATGATCAATTAGGTCATTTTCGTCCTCCCTATGCTTATTCTTGTCCAATTAGGGTTTTTAACCAATCTTGTGCGTCCAATAGGTGTGTTTGTGTCATTGGATGATCAATTAGGTCATTTTCGTCCTCCCTAGGCTTATTCTTGTCCAATTAGGGTTTTTAACCAATCTTGTGCATCCAATAGGTGTGTTTGTGTCATTGGATGATGAATTAGGTCATTTTCGTCCTCCCTAGGCTTATTCTATCCAATAAGTTCATTTGTGTCATTGGATGATCAATTAGGTCATTTTCGTCCTCCCTAGGCATATTCTTGTCCAACTAGGGTTTTTAACCAATCTTGTGCATCCAATAGGTGTGTTTGTGTCATTGGATGATCAATTAGGTCATTTTCGTCCTTTCTATGCTTATTCTTGTTCAATTAGGGTTTTTAACCAATCTTGTGCATCCAATAGGTGTGTTTGTGTCATTGGATGATCAATTAGGTCATTTTCGTCCTCCCTAGGCTTATTCTTGTCCAATTAGGGTTTTTAACCAATCTTGTGCATCCAATAGGTGTGTTTGTGTCATTGGATGATCAATTAGGTCATTTTCGTCCTCCCTAGGCTTATTCTTGTCCAATTAGGGTTTTTAACCAATCTTGTGCATCCAATAAGTTCATTTGTGTCATTGGATGATCAATTAGGTCATTTTCGTCCTTCCTAGGCATATTCTTGATCAACTAGGGTTTTAAACCAATCTTGTGCATCCAATAGGTGTGTTTGTGTCATTGGATGATCAATTAGGTCATTTTCGTCCTCCCTAGGCTTATTCTTGTCCAATTAGGGTTTTTAACCAATCTTGTGCATCCAATAGGTGTGTTTGTGTCATTGGATGATCAATTAGGTCATTTTCGTCCTCCCTAGGCTTATTCTTGTCCAATTAGGGTTTTTAACCAATCTTGTGCATCCAATAGGTGTGTTTGTGTCATTGGATGATCAATTAGGTCATTTTCGTCCTCCCTAGGCTTATTCTTGTCCAATTAGGGTTTTTAACCAATCTTGTGCATCCAATAGGTGTGTTTGTGTCATTGGATGATCAATTAGGTCATTTATCGTCCTCCCTAGGCTTATTCTTGTCCAATTAGGGTTTTTAACCAATCTTGTGCATCCAATAGGTTGAGTTGTGTCATTGGATTAACATTTAGGTCATTTTCGTCCTCCCTAGGCATATTCTTGTCCAATTAGGGTTTTTAACCAATCTTGTGCATCCAATAGGTGTGTTTGTGTCATTGGATGATCAATTAGGTCATTTTCGTCCTCCCTAGGCTTATTCTTGTCCAATTAGGGTTTTTAACCAATCTTGTGCATCCAATAGGTGTGTTTGTGTCATTGGATGATCAATTAGGTCATTTTCGTCCTCCTTAGGCATATTCTTGTCCAATTAGGGTTTTTAACCAATCTTGTGCATCCAATAAGTTGAGTTGTGTCATTGGATTAGCATTTAGGTCATTTTCGTCCTCCCTAGGCTTATTCTTGTCCAATTAGGGTTTTTAACCAATCTTGTGCATCCAATAAGTTCATTTGTGTCATTGGATTAACATTTAGGTCATTTTCGTCCTCCCTAGGCATATTCTTGTCCAATTAGGGTTTTTAACCAATCTTGTGCATCCAATAGGTGTGTTTGTGTCATTGGATGATCAATTAGGTCATTTTCGTCCTTTTTATGCTTATTCTTGTCCAATTATGGTTTTTAACCAATCTTGTGCATCCAATAGGTGTGTTTGTGTCATTGGATGATCAATTAGGTCATTTTCGTCCTTTTTATGCTTATTCTTGTCCAATTAGGGTTTTTAAGAAACCTTGTGCATCCAATAGGTGTGTTTGTGTCATTGGATGATCAATTAGGTCATTTTCGTCCTCCCTAGGCTTATTCTTGTCCAATTAGGGTTTTTAACCAATCTTGTGCATCCAATAGGTGTGTTTGTGTCATTGGATGATCAATTAGGTCATTTTTCGTCCTCCCTAAGCTTATTCTTGTCCAATTAGGGTTTTTAACCAATCTTATGCATCCAATAGGTGTGTTTGTGTCATTGGATGATCAATTAGGTCATTTTCGTCCTCCCTAGGCTTATTCTTGTCCAATTAGGGTTTTTAACCAATCTTGTGCATCCAATAGGTGTGTTTGTGTCATTGGATGATCAATTAGGTCATTTTCGTCCTCCCTAGGCTTATTCTTGTCCAATTAGGGTTTTTAACCAATCTTGTGCATCCAATAGGTGTGTTTGTGTCATTGGATGATCAATTTAGGTCATTTTAGTTCTCCCTAGGCAAATTCTTGTCCAATTAGGGTTTTTAACCATTCTTGTGCATCCAATAGGTGTGTTTGTGTCATTGGATGATCAATTAGGTCATTTTCGTCCTCCCTAGGCTTATTCTTGTCCAATTAGGGTTTTTAACCAATCTTGTGCATCCAATAGGTGTGTTTGTGTCATTGGATGATCAATTAGGTCATTTTCGTCCTCCCTAGGCTTATTCTTGTCCAATTAGGGTTTTTAACCAATCTTGTGCATCCAATAGGTGTGTTTGTGTCATTGGATGATCAATTAGGTCATTTTTAACCAATCTTGTGCATCCAATAGGTGTGTTTGTGTCATTGGATGATCAATTAGGTCATATTCGTCCTCCCTAGGCATATTCTTGTCCAATTAGGGTTTTTAACCAATCTTGTGCATCCAATAGGTGTGTTTGTGTCATTGGATGATAAATTAGGTCATTTTCGTCCTCCCTAGGCATATTCTTGTCCAATTAGGGTTTTTAACAAATCTTGTGCATCCAATAGGTGTGTTTGTTTCATTGGATGATCAATTAGGCCATTTTCGTCCTCCCTAGGCATATTCTTGTCCAATTAGGGTTTTTAACTAATCTTGTGCATCCAATTGGTGTGTTTGTGACATTGGATGATCAATTAGGTCATTTTCGTCCTCCCTAGGCTTATTCTTGTCCAATTAGGATTTTTAACCAATCTTGTGCATCCAATAAGTTGAGTAGTGTCATTGGATTAACATTTAGGTCATTTTCGTCCTCCCTAGGCTTATTCTTGTCCAATTAGGGTTTTTAACCAATCTTGTGCATCCAATAGGTGTGCTTAAGTCATTGGATGATCAATTAGGTTATTTTCGTCCTCCCTAGGCTTATTCTTGTCCAATTAGGGTTTTAACTAATCTTGTGCATCCAATTGGTGTGTTTGTGTCATTGGATGATCAATTAGGTCATTTTCGTCCTCCCTAGGCATATTCTTGTCCAATTAGGGTTTTTAACCAATCTTGTGCATCCAATAGGTGTTTTTGTGCCATTGGATGATCAATTAGGTCATTTTCGTCCTCCCTAGGCTTATTCTTGTCCAATTAGGGTTTTTAACCAATCTTGTGCATCCAATAAGTTGAGTTGTGTCATTGGATTAACATTTAGGTCATTTTCGTCCTCCCTAGGCTTATTCTTGTCCAATTAGGGTTTTTAACCAATCTTGTGCATCCAATAAGTTGAGTTGTGTCATTGGATTAACATTTAGGTCATTTTCGTCCTCCCTAGGCTTAGTCTTGTCCAATAAGGGTTTTTAACCAATCTTGTGCATCCAATAGGTGTGTTTGTGTCATCGGATGATCAATTAGGTCATTTTCGTCCTCCCTAGGCTTATTCTTGTCCAATTAGGATTTTTAACCAATCTTGAGCATCCAATAAGTTTGTTTGTTTCATTGAATTAATATTTAGGTCATTTTCGTCCTCCCTAGGCATATTCTTGTCCAATTAGGGTTTTTAACCAATGTTGTGCATCCAATAGGTGTGTTTGTGTCATTGGATGATCAATTAGGTCATTTTCGTCCTCCCTAGGCTTATTCTTGTCCAATTAGGGTTTTTAACCAATCTTGTGCATCCAATAAGTTGAGTTGTGTCATTGGATTAACATTTAGGTCATTTTCGTCCTCCCTAGGCATATGCTTGTCCAATTAGGGTTTTTAACCAATCTTGTGCATCCAATAGGTGTGTTTGTGTCATTGGATGATCAATTAGGTCATTTTCCTCCTCCCTAGGCTTATTCTTGTCCAATAAGGGTTTTTAACCAATCTTGTGCATCCAAAAAGTTCATTTTTGTCATTTGATTAACATTTAAGTCATTTTCGTCCTCCCTAGGCATATTCTTGTCCAATTATGGTTTTTAACCAATCTTGTGCATCCAATAGGTGTGTTTGTGTGATTGGATGATCAATTAGGTAATTTTCGTCCTCCCTAGGCTTATTCTTGTCCAATTAGGGTTTTTAACCAATCTTGTGCATCCAATAGGTGTGTTTGTGTCATTGGATGATCAATTAGGTCATTTTCGTCCTCCGTAGGCATATTCTTGTCCAATTAGGGTTTTTAACGAATCTTGTGCATCCAATAGGTGTGTTTGTGTCATTGGATGATCAATTAGGTCATTTTCGTCCTCCCTAGGCTTATTCTTGTCCAATTAGGGTTTTTAACCAATCTTGTGCATCCAATAAGTTGAGTTGTGTCATTGGATTAACATTTAGGTCATTTTCGTCCTCCCTAGGCTTATTCTTGTCCAATTAGGGTTTTTAACCAATCTTGTGCATCCAATAAGTTGAGTTGTGTCATTGGATTAACATTTAGTTCATTTTCGTCCTCCCTAGGCTTATTCTTGTCCAATTAGGGTTTTTAACCAATCTTGTGCATCCAATAGGTGTGTTTGTGTCATTGGATGATCAATTAGGTCATTTTCGTCCTCCCTAGGCTTATTCTTGTCCAATTAGGGTTTTTAACCAATCTTGTGCATCCAATAAGTTCATTTGTGTCATTGAATTAATATTTAGGTCATTTTCGTCCTCCTTAGGCATATTCTTGTCCAATTAGGGTTTTTAACCAATCTTGTGCATCCAATAGGTGTGTTTGTGTCATTGGATGATCAATTAGGTCATTTTCGTCCTCCCTAGGCATATTCTGGTCCAATTAGGGTTTTTAACCAATTTTGTGCATCCAATAGGTGTGTTTGTGTCATTGGATGATCAATTAGGTCATTTTCTTCCTCCCTAGGCTTATTCTTGTCCAATTAGGTCATTTTCGTCCTCCCTAGGCATATTCTTGTCCAATTAGGGTTTTTAACCAATCTTGTGCATCCAATAGGTGTGTTTGTGTCATTGGATGATCAATTAGGTCATTTTCGTCCTCCCTAGGCTTATTCTTGTCCAATTAGGGTTTTTAACCAATCTTATGAATCCAATAAGTTCATTTGTGTCATTGGATTAACATTTAGGTCATTTTCGTCCTCCCTAGGCATATTCTTGTCCAGATAGGGTTTTTAACCAATCTTGTGCATCCAATAGGTGTGTTTGTGTCATTGGATGATCAATTAAGCCATTTACGTCCTCCCTAGGCTTATTCTTGTCCAATTAGGGTTTTTAACCAATCTTGTGCATCCAATAACTTTGTTTGTGTCATTGAATTAATATTTAGGTCATTTTCGTCCTCCCTAGGCATATTCTTGTCCAATTAGGGTTTTTAACCAATCTTGTGCATCCAAT
>JBBPBR010001282.1:118730-131866 GCA_037974775.1 Cicer pinnatifidum | reverse complement strand
TCTTGTGCATCCAATAGGTGTGTTTGTGTCATTGGATGATCAATTAGGTCATTTTCGTCCTCCTTAGGCTTATTCTGGTCCAATTAGGGTTTTTAACCAATCTTGTGCATCCAATAAGTTCATTTGTGTCATTGGATGATCAGTTAGGTCATTTTCGTCCTCCCTAGGCATATTCTTGTCCAACTAGGGTTTTTAACCAATCTTGTGCATCCAATAGGTGTGTTTGTGTCTTTGGATGATCAATTAGGTCATTTTCGTCCTCCCTAAGCTTAGGGTTTTTAACCAATCTTGTGGATCCAATAGGTGTGTTTGTGTCATTGGATGATCAATTAGGTTATTTTCGTCATCCCTCGGCTTATTCTTGTCCAATTAGGGTTTTTAACCAATCTTGTGCATCCAATAGGTGAGTTTGTGTCATTGGATTAACATTTAGGTCATTTTCGTCCTCCCTAGGCTTATTCTTGTCCAATTAGGGTTTTTAACAAATCTTGTGCATCCAATAAATTTTTTTGTGTCATTGAATTAATATTTAGGTCATTTTCGTCCTCCCTAGGCATATTCTTGCCCAATTAGGGTTTTTAACCAATCTTGTGCATCGAATAGGTGTGTTTGTGTCATTGGATGATTAATTAGGTCATTTTCGTCCTCCCTAGGCTTAGGGTTTTTAACCAATCTTGTGCATCCAATAGGTGTGTTTGTGTCATTGGATGATCAATTAGGTCATTTTCGTTCTCCCTAGGCTTATTCTTGTCCAATTAGGGTTTTTAACCAATCTTGTGCATCCAATAGGTGAGTTTGTGTCCTTGGATTAACATTTAGGTCATTTTCGTCCTCCCTAGGCTTATTCTTGTCCAATTAGGGTTTCTAACCAATCTTGTGCATCCAATAAATTTTTTTGTGTCATTGAATTAATATTTAGGTCATTTTCGTCCTCCCTAGGCATATTCTTGCCCAATTAGGGTTTTTAACCAATCTTGTGCATCCAATAGGTGTGTTTGTGTCATCGGATGATCAATTAGGTCATTTTCGTCCTCCCTAGGCTTATTCTTGTCCAATTAGGGTTTTTAACCAATCTTGTGCATTCAATAGGTGAGTTTGTGTCATTGGATTAACATTTAGGTCATTTTCGTCCTCCCTAGGCATATTCTTGTCCAATTAGGGTTTTTAACCAATCTTGTGCATCCAATAGGTGTGTTTGTGTCATTGGATGATCAATTAGGTCATTTTCGTCCTCCCTAGGCTTATTCTTGTCCAATTAGGGTTTTTATCCAATCTTGTGCATCCAATAAGTTCATTTGTGTCATTGGATGATCAATTAGGTCATTTTCGTCCCTCCTAGGCATATTCTTGTCCAATTAGGGTTTTTAACCAATCTTGTACATCCAATAGGTGTGTTTGTGTCATTGGATGATCAATTAGGTCATTTTCGTCCTCGCTAGGCTTATTCTTATCCAATTAGGGTTTTTAACCAATCTTGTGCATCCAATAGGTGTGTTTGTGTCATTGGATGATCAATTAGGTCATTTTCGTCCTCACTAGGCTTTTTCTTGTCCAATAAGGGTTTTTAACCAATCTTGTGCATCCAATAAGTTTGTTTGTGTCATTGAATTAATATTTAGGTCATTTTCGTCCTCCCTAGGCATCATCTTGTCCAATTAGGGTTTTTAACCAATATTTTGCATCCAATAGGTGTGTTTGTGTCATTGGATGATCAATTAGGTCATTTTCGTCCTCCATAGGCTTATTCTTGTCCAATTAGGGTTTTTAACCAATCTTGTGCCTCCAATAAGATGAGTTGTGTCATTGGATTAACATTTAGGTCATTTTAGTTCTCCCTAGGCTTATTCTTGTCCAATTAGGGTTTTTAACCAATCTTGTGCATCCAATACGTGTGTTCGTGTCATTGGATGATCAATTAGGTCATTTTCGTCCTCCATAGGCTTATTCTTGTCCAATTAGGGTTCTTAACCAATCTTGTGCATCCAATAAGTTTGTTTGTATCATTGAATTAATATTTAGGTCATTTTCGTCCTCCCTAGGCATATTCTTGTCCAATTATGGTTTTTAACCAATCTTGTGCATCCAATAGGTGTGTTTGTGTCACTAGATGATCAATTTGGACATTTTCGTCCTCCCTAGGCTTATTCTTGTCCAATTCGGGTTTTTAACCAATTTTGTGCATCCAATAAGTTGAGTTGTGTCATTGGATTAACATTTAGGTCATTTTCGTCCTCCCTAGGCTTATTCTTGTCCAATTAGGGTTTTTAACCAATCTTGTGCATCCAATAGGTGTGCTTGTGTCATTGGATGATCAATTAGGTCATTTTCGTCCTCCCTAGGCTTATTCTTGTCCAATTAGGGTTTTTAACCAACCATGTGCATCCAATAAGTTGAGTTGTGTCATTGGATTAACATTTAGGTCATTTTCGTCCTCCCTAGGCTTATTCTTGTCCAATTAGGGTTTTTAACCAATCTTGTGCATCCAATAGGTGTGTTTCTGTCATTGGATGATCAATTAGGTCATTTTCGTCCTCCCTAGGCTTATTCTTGCCCAATTAGGGTTTTTAACCAATATTGTGCATCCAATAAGTTGAGTTGTGCATTGGAATAACATTTAGGTCATTTTCGTCCTCCCTAGGCTTATTCTTGTCCAATCAGGGTTTTTAACAAATCTTGTGCATCCAATAGGTGTGCTTGTGTCATTGGATGATCAATTAGGTCATTTTCGTCCTCCCTAGGCTTATTCTTGTCCAATAATGGTTTTTAACCAATCATGTGCGTCCAATAAGTTGAGTTGTGTCATTGGATTAACATTTAGGTCATTTTCGTCCTCCTTAGGCATATTCTTGTCCAATTAGAGTTTTAGACCAATCTTGTGCATCCAATAGGTGTGTTTGTGTCATTGGATGATCAATTAGGTTATTTTCGTCCTCCCTAGGCTTATTCTTGTCCAATTAGGGTTTTTAACTAATCTTGTGCATCCAATAAGTTCATTTGTGTCATTGGATGATCAATTAGGTCATTTTCGTCCTCCCTAGGCATATTCTTGTCCAATTAGGGTTTTTAACCAATCTTGTGCATCCAATAGGTGTGTTTGTGTCATTGGATGATCAATTAGGTCATTTTCGTCCTCCCTAGGCTTTATCTTGTCCAATTAGGGTTTTTAACCAATCTTGTGCATCCAATAGGTGTGTTTGTGTCATTGGATGATCAATTAGGTCTTTTTCGTCCTCCCTAGGCATATTCTTGTCCAATTAGGGTTTTTAACCAATCTTGTGCATCCAATAGGTGTGTTTGTGTCATTGGATGATCAATTAGGTTATTTTCGTCCTCCCTAGGCTTATTCTTGTCCAATTAGGGTTTTTAACCAATCTTGTGCATCCAATACGTTCATTTGTGTCATTGGATTATCATTTAGGTCATTTTCGTCCTCCCTAGGCATATTCTTGTCCAATTTGAGTTTTAGACCAATCTTGTGCATCCAATAGGTGTGTTTGTGTCATTGGATGATCAATTAGGTTATTTTCGTCCTCCCTTGGCTAATTCTTATCCAATTAGGGTTTTTAACTAATCTTGTGCATCCAATAAGTTCATTTGTGTCATTCGAAGATCAATTAGGTCATTTTCGTCCTCCCTAGGCATATTCTTGTCCAATTAGGGTTTTTAACCAATCTTGTGCATCCAATAGGTGTGTTTGTGTCATTGGATGATCAATTAGGTCATTTTCGTCCTCCCTAGGCTTATTCTTGTCCAATTAGGGTTTTTAACCAATCTTGTGCATCCAATAGGTGTGTTTGTGTCATTGGATGATCAATTAGGTCATTTTCGTCCTCCCTAGCATTATTCTTATCCAATTAGGGTTTTTAACCAATCTTGTGCATCCAATAAGTTGAGTTGTGTCATTGGATTAACATTTAGGTCATTTTCGTTCTCCCTACGCTTATTCTTGGCCAATTAGAGTTTTTAACCAATCTTGTGCATCCAATAGGTGTGTTTGTGTCATTGGATGATCAATTAGGTCATTTTCGTCGTCCCTAGGCTTATTCTTGTCCAATTAGGGTTTTTAACCAATGTTGTGCATCCGATAAGTTTGTTTGTGTCATTGAATTAATATTTAGGCCATTTTCGTCCTCCTTAGGCATATTCTTGTCCAATTAGGGTTTTTAACCAATCTTGTGCATCCAATAACTTTGTTTGTGTCATTGAATTAATATTTAGGTCATTTTCGTCCTCCCTAGGCATATTCTTGTCCAATTAGGGTTTTTAACCAATCTTGTGCATCCAATAGGTGTGTTTGTGTCATTGGATGATCAATTAGGTCATTTTCGTCCTCCCTAGGCTTATTCTTGTCCAATTAGGGTTTTTAACCAATCTTGTTCATCCAATAGGTGTGTTTGTGTCAATGGATGATCAATTAGGTCGTTTTCGTCGTCCCTAGGCTTATTCATGTCCAATTAGGGTTTTTAACCAATCTTGTGCATCCAATAGGTGTGTTTGTGTCATTGGATGATCAATTAGGTCATTTTCGTCCTACCTAGACTTATTCTTGTCAAATTAGGGTTTTTAATCAATCTTGTGCATCCAATAACTTTGTTTGTGTCATTGAATTAATATTTAGGTCATTTTCGTCCTCCCTAGGCATATTCTTGTCCAATTAGGGTTTTTAACCAATCTTGTGCATCCAATAGGTGTGTTTGTGTCATTGGATGATCAATTAGGTCATTTTCGTCCTCCCTAGGCTTATTCTTGTCCAATTAGGGTTTTTAACCAATCTTGTGCATCCAATAGGTGTGTTTGTGTCATTGGATGATCAATTAGGTCATTTTCGTCCTCCCTAGGCTTATTCTTGTCCAATTAGGGTTTTTAACCAATCTTGTGCATCCAATAAGTTTGTTTATGTCATTGGATTAACATTTAGGTCATTTTCGTCCTCCCTAGGCATATTCTTGTCCAATTAGGGTTTTTAACCAATCTTGTGCATCCAATAGGTGTGTTTGTGTCATTGGATGGTCAATTAAGTTATTTTCTTCCTCCCTAGGCTTATTCTTGTCCAGTTAGGGTTTTTAACCAATCTTGTGCATCCAATAGGTGTGTTTGTGTCATTGGATGATCAATTAGGTCATTTTCGTCCTCCCTAGGCTTATTCTTGTCCAATTAGGGTTTTTAAGCAATCTTGATCATCCAATAAGTTCATTTGTGTCATTGGATTAACATTTAGGTCATTTTCGTCCTATCTAGGCATATTCTTGTCCAATTAGGGTTTTTAACCAATCTTGTGCATCCAATAGGTGTGTTTGTGTCATTGGATGATCAATTAGGTCATTTTCGTCCTCCCTAGGCTTATTCTTGTCCAATTAGGGTTTTTAACCAATCTTGTGCATCCAATAGGTGTGTTTGTGTCATTGGATGATCAATTAGGTCATTTTCGTCCTCCCTAGGCTTATTCTTGTCCAATTAGGGTTTTTAACCAATCTTGTGCATCCAATAGGTGTGTTTGTGTCATTGGATGATCAATTTGCTCATTTTCGTCCTCCCTAGGCTTATTCTTGTCCAATTAGGGTTTTTAACCAATCTTGTGCATCCAATAAGTTTGTTTGTGTCATTGAATTAATATTTAGTTCATTTTCGTCCTCCCTAGGCATCATCTTGTCCAATTAGGGTTTTTAACCAATCTTGTGCATCCAATAGGTGTGTTTGTGTCATTGGATGATCAATTAGGTCATTTTCGTCCTCCCTAGGCTTATTCTTGTCCAATTAGGGTTTTTAACCAATCTTGTGCATCCAATAGGTGTGTTTGTGTCATTGGATGATCAATTAGGTCATTTTCGTCCTCCCTAGGCTTATTCTGGTCCAATTAGGGTTTCTAACCAATCTTGTGCATCCAATAAGTTGAGTTGTGTCATTGGATGATCAATTAGGTCATTTTCGTCCTCCCAAGGCTTATTCTTGTCCAATTAGGGTTTTTAACCGATCTTGTGCATCCAATAGGTGTGTTTGTGTCATTGGATGATCAATTAGGTCATTTTCGTCCTCCCTTGGCATATTCTTGTCCAATTAGGGTTTTTAACCAATCTTGTGCATCCAATAGGTGTGTTTGTGTCATTGGATGATCAATTAGGTCATTTTCGTCCTCCCTAGGCTTATTCTTGTCCAATTAGGGTTTTTAACCAATCTTGTGCATCCAATAGATGTGTTTGTTTCATTGGAAGATCAATTAGGTCATTTTCGTCCTCCCAAGGCTTATTCTTGTCCAATTAGGGTTTTTAACCAATCTTGTGCATCCAATAGGTGTGTTTGTGTTATTGGATGATCAATTAGGTCATTTACGTCCTCCCTAGGCTTATTCTTGTCCAATTAGGGTTTTTAACCAATCTTGTGCATCCAATAACTTTGTTTGTGCCATTGAATTAATATTTAGGTCATTTTCGTCCTCCCTAGGCATATTCTTGTCCAATTAGGGTTTTTAACCAATCTTGTGCATCCAATAGGTGTGTTTGTGTCATTGGATGATCAATTGGGTCATTTTCGTCTTCCCAATGCATATTCTTGTCCAATTAGGGTTTTAAACGAATCTTGTGCATCCAATAGGTGTGTTTGTGTCATTGGATGATCAATTAGGTCATTTTCGTCCTCCCTAGGCATATTCTTGTCCAATTAGGGTTTTTAACGAATCTTGTGCATCCAATAGGTGTGTTTGTGTCATTGGATGATCAATTAGGTCATTTTCTTCCTGCCTAGGCTTATTCTTGTCCAATTAGGGTTTTTAACCAATCTTGTGCATCCAATAGGTGTGTTTGTGTCATTGGATGATCAATTAGGTCATTTTCGTCCTCCCTAGGCTTATTCTTGTCCAATTAGGGTTTTTAACCAATCTTGTGCATCCAAAAGGTGTGTTTGTGTCATTGGATGATCAATTAGGTCATTTTCGTCCTCCCTAGGCTTATTGTTGTCCAATTAGGGTTTTTAACCAATCTTGTGCATCCAATAAGTTCATTTGTGTCATTGGATTAACATTTAGGTCATTTTCGTCCTCCCTAGGCATATTCTTGTCTAATTAGGGTTTTTAACCAATCTTGTGCATCCAATAGGTGTGTTTGTGTCATTGGATGATCAATTAGGTTATTTTCGACCTCCCTAGGCTTACTCTTGTCCAATTAGGGTTTTTAACCAATCTTGTGCATCCAATAAGTTGAGTTGTGTCATTGGATTAACATTTAGGTCATTTTCGTTCTCCCTAGGCTTATTCTTGTCCAATTAGGGTTTTTAACCAATCTTGTGCATCCAATAAGTGCGTTTGTGTTATTGGATTAACATTTAGGTCATATTCGTCTTCCCTAGGCATATTCTTGTCCAATTAGGGTTTTTAACCAATCTTGTGCATCCAATAGGTGTGTTTGTGTCATTGGATGATCAATTAGGTCATTTTCGTCCTCCCTAGGCATATTCTTGTCCAATTAGGGTTTTTAACCAATCTTTTGCATCCAATAGGTGTGTTTGTGTCATTGGATGATCAATTAGGTCATTTTCGTCGTCCCAAGGCTTATTCTTGTCCAATTAGAGTTTTTAACCAATCTTGTGCATCCGATAAGTTTGTTTATGTCATTGAATTAATATTTAGGTCATTTTCGTCCTCCTTAGGCATATTCTTGTCCAATTAGGGTTTTTAACCAATCTTGTGCATCCAATAGGTGTGTTTGTGTCATTGGATGATCAATTAGGTCATTTTCGTCCTCCAAAGGCTTTTTCTTGTCCAATTAGGGTTTTTAACCAATCTTGTGCATCCAATAAGTTGAGTTGTGTCATTGGATTAACATTTAGGTCATTTTCGTCATCCCTAGGCTTATTCTTGTCCAATTAGGGTTTTTAACCAATCTTGTACATCCAATAGGTGTGTTTGTGTCATTGGATGATCAATTAGGTCATTTTCGTCCTCCCTAGGCATATTCTTGTCCAATTAGGGTTTTTAACCAATCTTGTGCATCCAATAAGTTCATTTGTGTCATTGGATTAACATATAGGTCATTTTCGTCCTCCCTAGGCATATTCTTGTCCAATTAGGGTTTTTAACCAATCTTGTGCATCCAATAAGTTCATTTGTGTTATTGGATTAACATTTAGGTCATTTTCGTCTTCCCTTGGCATATTCTTGTCCAATTAGGGTTTTTAACCAATCTTGTGCATCCAATAGGTGTGGTTGTGTCATTGGATAATCAATTAGGTCATTTTTGTCCTCCCTAGGCTTATTCTTGTCCAATTAGGGTTTTTAACCAATCTTGTGCATCCAATAAGTTTGTTTGTGTCATTGAATTAATATTTAGGTTATTTTGGTCCTCCCTAGGCATATTCTTGTCCAATTAGGGTTTTTAACCAATCTTGTGCATCCAATAGGTGTGTTTGTGTCATTGGATGATCAATTAGGTCATTTTCGTCCTCCCTAGGCTTATTCTTGTCCAATTAGGGTTTTTAACCAATCTTGTGCATCCAATAACTTTGTTTGTGTCCTTGAATTAATATTTAGGTCATTTTCGTCCTCCCTAGGCATATTCTTGTCCAATTAGGGTTTTTACACCAATCTTGGGCTTCCAATAGGTGTGTTTGTGTCATTGGATGATCAATTAGGTCATTTTCGTCCTCCCTAGGCTTATTCTTGTCCAATTAGGGTTTTTAACCAATCTTGTGCATCCAATAGGTGTGTTTGTGTCATTGGATGATCAATTAGGTCATTTTCGTCCTCCCTAGGCTTATTCTTGTCCAATTAGGGTTTTTAACCAATCTTGTGCATCCAATAAGTTTGTTTGTGTCATTGAATTATATTTAGGACATTTTCGTCCTCCCTAGGCATATTCTTTTCCAATTAGGGTTTTTAACCAATCTTGTGCATCCAATAGGTGTGTTTGCGGCAATGGATGATCAATTAAGTCATTTTCGTCCTCCCTAGGCTTATTCTTGTCCAATTAGGGTTTTTAACCAATCTTGTGCATCCAATAGGTGTGTTTGTGTCATTGGATGATCAATTAGGTCATTTTCGTCCTCCCTAGGCTTATTCTTGTCCAATTAGGGTTTTTAACCAATCTTGTGCATCCAATAGGTGTGTTTGTGTCATTGGATGATCAATTAGGTCATTTTCGTCCTTTCTATGCTTATTCTTGTCCAATTAAGGTTTTTAACAAATCTTGTGCATCCAATAAGTTCATTTGTGTCATTGGATGATCAATTAGGTCATTTTCGTCCTCCCTAGGCTTATTCTTGTCCAATTAGGGTTTTTAACCAATCTTGTGCATCCAATAGGTGTGTTTGTGTCATTGGATGATCAATTAGGTCATTTTCGTCCTCCCTAGGCTTATTCTTGTCCAATTAGGGTTTTTAACCAATCTTGTGCATTCAATAGGTGTGTTTGTGTCAATGGATGATCAATTAGGTCATTTTCGTCCTCCCTAGGCTTATTCTTGTCCAATTAGGGTTTTTAACCAATCTTGTGCATCCAATAGGTGTGTTTGTGTCATTGGATGATCAATTAGGTCATTTTCGTCCTCCCTAGGCTTATTCTTGTCCAATTAGGGTTTTTAACCAATCTTGTGCATCCAATAAGTTGAGTTGTGTCATTCGATTAACATTTAGGTCATTTTCGTCCTCCGTAGGCTTATTCTTGTCCAATTAGGGTTTTTAACCAATCTTGTGCATCCAATAGGTGTGTTTGTGTCATTGGATGATCAATTAGGTCATTTTCGTCCTCCCTAGGCTTATTCTTGTCCAATTAGGGTTTTTAACCAATCTTGTGCATCCAATAGGTGTGTTTGTGTCATTGGATGATCAATTAGGTCATTTTCGTCCTCCCTAGGCATATTCTTGTCCAAATTCGGGTTTTTAACCAATCTTGTGCATCCAATAGGTGTGTTTGGTTCATTGGATGATCAATTAGGTCATTTTCATCCTCCCTAGGCATATTCTTGTCCAATTAGGGTTTTTAACCAATCTTGTGCATCCAATAGGTGTGTTTGTGTCATTGGATGATCAATTAGGTCATTTTCGTCCTCCCTAGGCTTATTCTTGTCCAATTAGGGTTTTTAACCAATCTTGTGCATCCAATAGGTGTGTTTGTGTCATTGGATGATCAATTAGGTCATTTTCTTCCTCCCTAGGCTTATTCTTGTCCAATTAGGGTTTTTAACCAATCTTGTGCATCCAATAACTTTGTTTATGTCATTGGATGATCAATTAGGTCATTTTCGTCCTCCCTAGGCTTATTCTGGTCCAATTAGGGTTTTTAACCAATCTTGTGCATCCAAAAAGTTTCTTTATGTCATTGAATTAATATTTAGGTCATTTTCGTCCTCCCTTGGCATATTCTTGTCCAATTAGGGTTTTTAACCAATCTTGTGCATCCAATAGGTGTGTTTGTGTCATTGGATGATCAATTAGGTCATTTTCGTCCTCCCTAGGCTTATTCTTGTCCAATTAGGGTTTTTAACCAATCTTGTGCATCCAATAGGTGTGTTTGTGTCATTGGATGATCAATTAGGTCATTTTCGTCCTCCCTAGGCTTATTCTTGTCCAATTAGGGTTTTTAACCAATCTTGTGCATCCAATAGGTGTGTTTGTGTCATTGGATGATCAATTAGGTCATTTTCGTCCTTTCTATGCTTATTTTTGTCCAATTAGGGTTTTTAAGCAATCTTGTGCATCCAATAAGTTCATTTGTGTCATTGGATGATCAATTAGGTCATTTTCGTCCTCCCTAGGCATATTCTTGTCCAACTAGGGTTTCTAACCAATCTTGTGCTTCCAATAGATGTGTTTGTGTCATTGGATGATCAATTAGGTCATTTTCGTCCTCCCTAGGCTTATTCTTGTCCAATTAGGGTTTTTAACCAATCTTGTGCATCCAATAGGTGTGTTTGTGTCATTGGATGATCAATTAGGTCATTTTCGTCCTCCCTAGGCTTATTCTTGTCCAATTAGGGTTTTTAACCAATCTTGTGCATCCAATAGGTGTGTTTGTGTCATTGGATGATCAATTAGGTCATTTTCGTCCTCCCTAGGCTTATTCTTGTCCAATTAGGGTTTTTAACCAATCTTGTGCATCCAATAAGTTCATTTGTGTCATTGGATGATCAATTAGGTCATTTTCGTCCTTCCTAGGCATATTCTTGATCAACTAGGGTTTTAAACCAATCTTGTGCATCCAATAGGTGTGTTTGTGTCATTGGATGATCAATTAGGTCATTTTCGTCCTCCCTAGGCTTATTCTTGTCCAATTAGGGTTTTTAACCAATCTTGTGCATCCAATAGGTGTGTTTGTGTCATTGGATGATCAATTAGGTCATTTTCGTCCTCCCTAGGCTTATTCTTGTCCAATTAGGGTTTTTAACCAATCTTGTGCATCCAATAGGTGTGTTTGTGTCATTGGATGATCAATTAGGTCATTTTCGTCCTCCCTAGGCTTATTCTTGTCCAATTAGGGTTTTTAACCAATCTTGTACATCCAATAAATTCATTTATGTCATTGCATTAACATTTAGGTCATATCCGTCCTCCCTAGGCATATTCTTGTCCAATTAGGGTTTTTAACCAATCTTGTGCATCCAATAGGTGTGTTTGTGTCATTGGATGATCAATTAGGTCCTTTTCGTTGTCCCTAGGCTTATTCTTGTCCAATTAGGGTTTTTAACCAATCTTGTGCATCCAATAGGTGTGTTTGTGTCATTGGATGATCAATTAGGTCATTTTCGTCCTCCCTAGGCTTATTCTTGTCCAATTAGGGTTTTTAACCAATCTTGTGCATCCAATAACTTTGTTTGTGTCATTGAATTAATATTTAGGTCATTTTCGTCCTCCCTAGGCATATTCTTGTCCAATTAGGGTTCTAAACCAATCTTGTGCATCCAATAGGTGTGTTTGTGTCATTGGATGATCAATTAGGTTATTTTCGTCCTCCCTAGGCTTATTCTTGTCCAATTAGGGTTTTTAACCAATCTTGTGCATCCAATAAGTTTGTCTGTTTCATTGAATTAATATTTAGGTCATTTTCGTCCTCCCTAGGCTTATTCTTGTCCAATTAGGGTTTTTAACCAATCTTGTGCATCCAATAAGTTCATTTGTGTCATTGGATTAACATTTAGGTCATTTCCGTCCTCCCTTGGCATATTCTTGTCCAATTAGGGTTTTTAACCAATCTTGTGCATCCAATAGGTGTGTTTGTGTCATTGGATGATCAATTAGGTTATTTTCGTCCACCCTAGTCATATTCTTGTCCAATTAGGGTTTTTAACTAATCTTGTGCATCCAATAAGTTCATTTGTGTCATTGGATGATCAATTAGGTCATTTTCGTCCTCCCTAGGCATATTCTTGTCCATTTAGGGTTTTTAACCAATGTTGTGCATCCAATAGGTGTGTTTGTGTCATTGGATGATCAATTAGGTCATTTTCGTCCTCCCTAGGCATATTCTTGTCCAATTAGGGTTTTTAACCAATCTTGTGCATCCAATAGGTGTGTTTGTATCATTGCATGATCAATTAGGTCATTTTCGTCCTCCCTAGGCTTATTCTTGTCCAATTAGGGTTTTTAATCAATCTTGTGCAACCAATAATTTCATTTGTGTCATTGGATTAAAATTTAGGTTATTTTCGTCCTCCCTAGGCATATTCTTGTCCAATTAGGGTTTTTAACCAATCTTGTGCATCCAATAAGTTCATTTGTGTCATTGGATGATCAATTAGGTCATTTTCGTCCTCCCTAGGCATATTCTTGTCCAATTATGGTTTTTAACCAATCTTGTGCATCCAATAAGTTCATTTGTGTCATTGGATTAACATTTAGGTCATTTTCGTCCTCCCTAGGCATATTCTTGTCCAATTAGGGTTTTTAACCAATCTTGTGCATCCAATAAGTTTGTTTGTGTCATTGAATTAATATTTAGGTCATTTTCGTCCTCCCTAGGCTTATTCTTGTCCAAATAGGGTTTTTAACCAATCTTATGCCTCCAATAGGTGTGTTTGTGTCATTGGATGATCAATTAGGTCATTTTCGTCCTCCCTAGGCTTATTCTTGTCCAATTAGGGTTTTAAACCAATCTTGTGCATCCAATAGGTGTGTTTGTGCCATTGGATGATCAATTAGGTCATTTTCGTCCTCCC
>JBBPBR010001282.1:100212-112851 GCA_037974775.1 Cicer pinnatifidum | reverse complement strand
ATAAGTTTGTTTGTTTCATTGAACTAATATTTAGGTCATTTTCGTCCTCCCTAGGCATATTCTTGTCCAATTAGGGTTTTTAACCAATTTTGTGCATCCAATAGGTGTGTTTGTGTCATTGGATGATCAATTAGGTCATTGTCGTCCTCCCTAGGCATATTCTTGTCCAATTAGGGTTTTTAACCAATTTTGTTCATCCAATAAGTTTGTTTATGTCATTGAATTAATATTTAGGTCATTTTCGTCCTCCTTAGGCATATTCTTATCCAATTAGGGTTTTTAACCAATCTTGTGCATCCAATAGGTGTGTTTGTGTCATTGGATGATCAATTAGGTCATTTTCGTCCTCCCTAGGCTTATTCTTGTCCAATTAGGGTTTTTAACCAATCTTGTGCATCCAATAGGTGTGTTTGTGTCATTGGATGATCAATTAGGTCATTTTCGTCCTCCCTAGGCTTATTCTTGTCCAATTAGGGTTTTTAACCAATCTTGTGCATCCAATAAGTTCATTTGTGTCATTGGATGATCAATTAGGTCATTTTCGTCCTCCCTAGGCATATTCTTGTCCAACTAGGGTTTGTAACCAATCTTGTGCATCCAATAGATGTGTTTGTGTCTTTGGATGATCAATTAGGTCATTTTCGTCCTCCCTAGGCTTATTCTTGTCCAATTAGGGTTTTTAATCAATCTTGTGCAACCAATAATTTCATTTGTGTCATTGGATTAAAATTTAGGTTATTTTCGTCCTCCCTAGGCATATTCTTTTCCAATTAGGGTTTTTAACCAATCTTGTGCATCCAATAACTTTGTTTGTGTCATTGTATTAATATTTAGGTCATTTTCGTCATCCCTAGGCATATTCTTGTCCAATTAGGGTTTTTAACCAATGTTGTGCATCCAATAGGTGTGTTTGTGTCATTGGATGATCAATTAGGTCATTTTCGTCCTCCCTAGGCATATTCTTGTCCAATTAAGGTTTTTAACCAATCTTGTGCATCCAATAGGTGTGTTTGTGTCATTGGTTGATCAATTAGGTTATTTTCGTCCTCCCTAGGCTTATTCTTGTCCAATTAGGGTTTTTAACCAATCTTGTGCATCCAATAGGTGTGTTTGTGTCATTGGATGATCAATTAGGTTATTTTCGTCCTCCCTAGGCTTATTCTTGTCCAATTAGGGTTTTTAACCTATCTTGTGCATCCAATAAGTTGAGTTGTGTCATTGGATTAACATTTAGGGCATTTTTGTCATCCCTAGGCTTATTCTTGTCCAATTAAGATTTTTAACGAATCTTGTGCATGCAATAGGTGTGTTTGTGTCATTGGATGATCAATTAGGTCATTTTCATCCTCCCTAGGCTTATTCTTGTCCAATTAGGGTTTTTAACTAATCTTGTGCATCCAATAAGTTGAGTTGTGTCATTGGATTAACATTTAGGTCATTTTCGTCCTCCCTAGGCTTATTCTTGTCCAATTAGGGTTTTTAACCAATCTTGTGCATCCAATAAGTTCATTTGTGTCATTGGATTAACATTTAGGTCATTTTCGTCCTCCCTAGGCATATTCTTGTCCAATTAGGGTTTTTATCCAATAGGTGTGTTTCTGTCATTGGATGATCAATTAGGTCATTTTTGTCCTTCCTAGGCATATTCTTGTCCAATTAGGGTTTTTAACCAGTCTTGTGCATCCAATAGGTGTGTTTGTGTCATTGGATGATCAATTAGGTCATTTTCGTCCTCCCAAGGCTTATTCTTGTCCAATTAGGGTTTTTAACCAATCTTGTGCATCCAATAAGTTCATTTGTGTCATTGGATTAACATTTAGGTCATTTTCATCCTCCCTAGGCATATTCTTGTCCAATTAGGGTTTTTAACCAATCTTGTGCATCCATTAGGTGTGTTTGTGTCATTGGATGATCAATTAGGTCATTTTCGTCCTCCCTAGGCTTATTCTTGTCCAATTAGGATTTTTAACCAATCTTGTGCATCCAATAAGTTCATTTGTGTCATTCGATGATGAATTAGGTCATTTTCGTCCTCCATAGGCATATTCTTGTCCAACTAGGGTTTTTAAACAATCTTGTGCATCCAATAGGTGTGTTTGTGTCATTGGATGATCAATTAGGTCATTTTCGTCCTCCCAAGGCTTATTCTTGTCCAATTAGGGTTTTTAACCAATCTTGTGCATCCAATAAGTTCATTTGTGTCATTGGATTAACATTTAGGTCATTTTCCTCCTCCCTAGGCATATTCTTGTCCAATTAGGGATTTTAACCAATCTTGTGCATCCAATAGGTGTGTTTGTGTCATTGGATGATCAATTAGGTCATTTTCGTCCTCCCTAGGCTTATTCTTGTCCAATTAGGGTTTTTAACCAATCTTGTGCATCCAATAGGTGTGTTTGTGTCATTGAATTAACATTTAGGTCATTTTCGTCCTCCCTAGGCGTATTCTTGTCCAATTAGGGTTTTTAACCAATCTTGTGCATCCAATAGGTGTGTTTGTAACATTGGATTATCAATTAGGTCATTTTCGTCCTCCCTAGGCTTATTCTTGTCCAATTAGGATTTTTAACCAATCTTGTGCATCCAATAAGTTCATTTCTGTCATTGGATGATCAATTAGGTCATTTTCGTCCTCCCTAGGCATATTCTTGTCCAACTAGGGTTTTTAACCAATCTTGTGCATCCAATAGGTGTGTTTGTGTCTTTGGATGATCAATTAGGTCATTTTCGTCCTCCCTAGGCTTATTCTTGTCCAATAAGGGTTTTTAACCAATCTTGTGCATCCAAAAGGTGTGTTTGTGTCATTGGATGATCAATTAGGTCATTTACGTCCTCCCTAGGCTTATTCTTGTCCAATTAGGGTTTTTAACCAATCTTGTGCATCCAATAGGTGAGTTTGTGTCATTGGATTAACATTTAGGTCATTTTCGTCCTCCCTAGGCTTATTCTTGTCCAATTAGGGTTTTTAACAAATCTTGTGCATCCAATAAATTTTTTTGTGTCATTGAATTAATATTTAGGTCATTTTCGTCCTCCCTAGGCATATTCTTGCCCATTTAGGGTTTTTAACCAATCTTGTGCATCCAATAGGTGTGTTTGTGTCATTGGATGATTAATTAGGTCATTTTCGTCCTCCCTAGGCTTAGGGTTTTTAACCAATCTTGTGCATCCAATAGGTGTGTTTGTGTCATTGGATGATCAATTAGGTCATTTTCGTTCTCCCTAGGCTTATTCTTGTCCAATTAGGGTTTTTAACCAATCTTGTGCATCCAATAAGTGCATTTGTGTCATTGGATTAACATTTAGGTCATTTTCGTCCTCCCTAGGCATATTCTTGTCCAATTAGGGTTTTTAACCAATCTTGTGCATCCAATATGTGTGTTTGTGTCATTGGATGATCAATTAGGTCATTTTCGTCCTTTCTATGCTTATTCTTGTCCAATTAGGGTTTTTAACCAATCTTGTGCATCCAATAGGTGTGTTTGTGTCATTGGATGATCAATTAGGTCATTTTCGTCCTCCCTAGGCTAATTCTTGTCCAATTAGGGTTTTTAACCAATCTTGTGCATCCAATAGGTGTGTTTGTGTCATTGGATGATCAATTAGGTCCTTTTTGTCCTCCCTAGGCATATTCTTGTCCAATTAGGGTTTTTAACCAATCTTGTGCATCCAATAAGTTGAGTTGTGTCATTGGATTAACATTTAGGTCATTTTCGTCCTCCCTAGGCTTATTCTTGTCCAATTAGGGTTTTTAACCAATCTTGTGCATCCAATAAGTTCATTTGTGTCATTGGATTAACATTTAGGTCATTTTCGTCCTCCCTAGGCATATTCTTGTCCAATTAGGGTTTTTAACCAATCTTGTGCATCCAATAGGCGTGTTTGTGTCATTGGATGATCAATTAGGTAATTTTCTTCCTCCCTAGGCTTATTCTTGTCCAATTAGGGTTTTTAACCAATCTTGTGCATCCAATAGGTGTGTTTGTGTCATTGGATGATCAATTAGGTCATTTTCGTCCTCCCTAGGCATATTCTTGTCCAATTAGGGTTTTTAACCAATTTTGTGCATTCAATAGGTGTGTTTGTGTCATTGGATGATCAATTAGGTCATTTTCGTCCTCCCTAGGCATATTCTTGTCCAATTAGGGTTTTTAACCAATCTTGTGCATCCAATAGGTGTGTTTGTGTCATTGGATGATCAATTAGGTCATTTTCGTCCTCCCTAGGCTTATTCTAGTCCAATTAGGATTTTTAACCAATCTTGTGCATCCAATAAGTTGAGTTGTGTCATTGGATTAACATTTAGGTCATTTTCGTCCTCCCTAGGCTTATTCTTGTCCAATTAGGGTTTTTAACCAATCTTGTGCATCCAATAAGTTCATTTGTGTCATTGGATTAACATTTAGGTCATTTTCGTCCTCCCTAGGCATATTCTTGTCCAATTAGAGTTTTAGACAAAACTTGTGCATCCAATAGGTGTGTTTGGGTCATTGGATGATCAATTAGGTTATTTTCGTCCTCCATAGACTTATTCTTGTCCAATTAGGGTTTTTAACTAATTTTGTGCAACCAATAAGTTCATTTGTGTCATTGGATGATCAATTAGGTCATTTTCGTCTTCCCTAGGCACATTCTTATCCAATTAGGGTTTTTAACCAATCTTGTGCATCCAATAGGTGTGTTTGTGTCATTGGATGATCAATTAGGTCATTTTCGTCCTCCCTAGGCTTATTCTTGTCCAATTAGGGTTTTTAACCAATCTTGTGCATCCAATAGGTGTGTTTGTGTCATTGGATGATCAATTAGGTCATTTTCGTCCTCCCTAGGCTTATTCTTGTCCAATTAGGGTTTTTAACCAATCTTGTGCATCCAATAGGTGTGTTTGTGTCATTGGATGATCAATTAGGTCATTTTCGTCCTCCCTAGGCTTATTCTGGTCGAATTAGGGTTTCTAACCAATCTTGTGCATCCAATAAGTTGAGTTGTGTCATTGGATTAACATTTAGGTCATTTTCGTCCTCCCTAGGCTTATTCTTGTCCAATTAGGGTTTTTAACCAATCTTGTGCATCCAATAGGTGTGTTTGTGTCATTGGATGATCAATTAGGTCATTTTCGTCCTCCAAAGGCTTATTCTTGTCCAATTAGGGTTTTTAACCAACCTTGTGCATCCAATAAGTTGAGTTGTGTCATTGGATTAACATTTAGGTCATTTTCGTCCTCCCTAGGCTTATTCTTGTCCAATTAGGGTTTTTAACCAATCTTGTGCATCCAATAAGTTCATTTGTGTCATTGGATTAACATTTAGGTCATTTTCGTCCTCCCTAGGCATATTCTTGTCCAATTAGGGTTTTTAACCAATCTTGTGCATCCAATAAGTACATTTGTGTCATTGGATTAACATTTAGGTCATTTTCGTCCTCCCTAGGCATATTCTTGTCCAATTAGGGTTTTTAACCAATCTGGTGCATCCAATAGGTGTGTTTGTGTCATTGGATGATCAATTGGGTCATTTTCGTGCTCCCTAGGCTTATTCTTGTCCAATTAGGGTTTTTAACCAATCTTGTGCATCCAATAAGTTGAGTTGTGTCATTGGATTAACATTTAGGTCATTTTCTTCCTCCCTAGGCTTATTCTTGTCCAATTAGGGTTTTTAACCAATCTTGTGCATCCAATAGGTGTGTTTGTGTCATTGGATGATCAATTAGGTCATTTTCGTCCTCCCTAGGCATATTATTGCCCAATTAGGGTTTTTAACCAATCTTGTCCATCCAATAAGTTCATTTGTGTCATTGGATTAACATTTAGGTCAATTTCGTCCTTCCTAGGCTTATTCTTGTCCAATTAGGGTTTTTAACCAATCTTGTGCATCCAATAAGTTTGTTTGTGTCATTGGATGATCAATTAGGTCATTTTTGTCCTCCCAAGGCATATTCTTGTCCAATTAGGGTTTTTAACCAATCTTGTGCATCCAATAGGTGTGTTTGTGTCATTGGATGATCAATTAGGTCATTTTCGTCCTCCCTAGGCTTATTCTTGTCCAATTAGGGTTTTTAACCAATCTTGTGCATCCAATAGGTGTGTTTGTGTCATTGGATGATCAATTAGGTCATTTTCGTCCTCCCTAGGCTTATTCTTGTCCAATTAGGGTTTTTAACCAATCTTGTGCTTCCAATAAGTGTGTTTGTGTCATTGGATGATCAATTAGGTCATTTTCGTCCTCCCAAGGCTTATTCTTGTCCAATTACGGTTTTTAACCAATCTTGTGCATCCAATAAGTTCATTTGTGTCATTGGATTAATATTTAGGTCATTTTCGTCCTCCCTAGGCATATTCTTGTCCAATTAGGGTTTTTAACCAATCTTGTGCATCCAATAGGTGTGTTTGTGTCATTGGATGATCAATTAGGTCATTTTCGTCCTCCCTAGGCTTATTCTTGTCCAATTAGGGTTTTTAACCAATCTTGTGCATCCAATAAGTTCATTTGTGTCATTGGATGATCAATTAGGTCATTTTCGTCCTCCCTAGGCATATTCTTGTCCAACTAGGGTTTTTAACCAATCTTGTGCATCCAATAGATGTGTTTGTGTCTTTGGATGATCAATTAGGTCATTTTCGTCCTCCCTAGGCTTATTCTGGTCCAATTAGGGTTTTTAATCAATCTTGTGCATCCAATAATTTCATTTGTTTCATTGGATTAACATTTAGGTTATTTTCGTCCTCCCTAGGCATATTCTTTTCCAATTAGGGTTTTTAACCAATCTTGTGCATCCAATAACTTTTTTGTGTCATTGAATTAATAATTAGGTTATTTTCGTCATCCCTAGGCTTATTCTTGTCCAATTAGGGTTTTTAACCAATCTTGTGCATCCAATAGGTGTGTTTGTGTCATTGGATGATCAATTAGGTCATTTTCGTCCTCCCTAGGCATATTCTTGTCCAATTAGGGTTTTTAACCAATCTTGTGCATCCAATAAGTTTGTCTGTTTCATTGAATTAATATTTAGGTCATTTTCGTCCTCCCTAGGCATATTCTTGTCCAATTAGGGTTTTTAACGAATCTTGTGCATCCAATAGGTGTGTTTGTGTCTTTGGATGATCAATTAGGCCATTTTCGTCCTCCCTAGGCTTATTCTTGTCCAATTAGGGTTTTTAACCTATCTTGTGCATCCAATAAGTTGAGTTGTGTCATTGGATTAACATTTAGGTCATTTTGGTCATCCCTAGGCTTATTCTTGTCCAATTAGGGTTTTTAACCAATCTTAAGCATCCAATAGGTGTGTTTGTGTCATTGGATGATCAATTAGGTCATTTTCGTCCTCCCTAGGCATATTCTTGTCCAATTAGGGTTTTTAACCAATCTTGTGCATCCAATAAGTTTGTCTGTTTCATTGAATTAATATTTAGGTCATTTTCGTCCTCCCTAGGCATATTCTTGTCCAAATAGGGTTTTTAACGAATCTTGTGCATCCAATAGGTGTGTTTGTGTCTTTGGATGATCAATTAGGCCATTTTCGTCCTCCCTAGGCTTATTCTTGTCCAATTAGGGTTTTTAACCTATCTTGTGCATCCAATAAGTTGAGTTGTGTCATTGGATTAACATTTAGGTCATTTTGGTCATCCCTAGGCTTATTCTTGTCCAATTAGGGTTTTTAACCAATCTTAAGCATCCAATAGGTGTGTTTGTGTCATTGGATGATCAATTAGGTCATTTTCGTCCTCATTAGTCTTATTCTTGTCCAATTAGGGTTTTTAACCAATCTTGGGCATCCAATAAGTTTGTCTGTTTGTTCGAATTAATATTTAGGTCATTTTCGTCCTCCCTAGGCATATTCTTGTCCAATTAGGGTTTTTAACCAATCTTGTGCATCCAATAGGTGTGTTTGTGTCATTGGATGATCAATTAGGTTATTTTCGTCCTCCCTAGGCTTATTCTTGTCCAATTAGGGTTTTTAACCAATCTTGTGCATCCAATAGGTGTGTTTGTGTCATTGGATGATCAATTAGGTTATTTTCGTCCTCCCTAGGCTTATTCTTGTCCAATTAGGGTTTTTAACCAATCTTGTGCATCCATTAGGTGTGTTTGTGGCAATGGATGATCAATTAGGTCATTTTCGTCCTTCCTAGGTTTATTCTAGTCAAATTAGGGTTTTTAACCAATCTTGTGCATCCAATAGGTGTGCTTGTGTCATTGGATGATGAATTAGGTCATTTTCATCCTCCCTAGGCTTATTCTTGTCCAATTAGGGTTTTTAACCAATCTTGTGCATCCGATAAGTTTGTTTGTGTCATTGAATTAATATTTAGGTCATTTTCGTCCTCCCTAGGCATATTCTTGTCCAATTAGGGTTTTAACCAATCTTGTGCATCCAATAAGTTCATTTGTGTCATTGGATTAACATTTAGGTCATTTTCGTCCTCCCTAGGCATATTCTTGTCCAATTAGGGTTTTTAACCAATCTTGTGCATCCAATAGGTGTGTTTGTGTCATTGGATGATCAATTAGGTCATTTTCGTCCTCCCTAGGCTTATTCTTGTCCAATTAGGGTTTTTAACCAATCTTGTGCATCCAATAAGTTCATTTGTGTCATTGGATGACCAATTAGGTCATTTTCGTCCTCCCTAGGCTTATTCTTGTCCAATTAGGGTTTTTAACCAATCTTGTGCAACCAATAACTTTGTTTGTGTCATTGAATTAATATTTAGGTCATTTTCGACCTCCCTAGACATATTCTTGTCCAATTAGGGTTTTTAACCAATCTTGTGCATCCAATAAGTTTGTTTGTGTCATTGAATGATCAATTAGGTCATTTTCGTCCTCCCTAGGCATATTCTTGTCCAATTAGGGTTTTTAACCAATCTTGTGCATCCAATAGGTGTGTTTGTGTCATTGGATGATCAATTAGGCCATTTTCGTCCTCCCTAGGCTTATTTTTGTCCAATTAGGGTTTTTAACCAATCTTGTGCATCCAATAGGTGTGTTTGTGTCATTGGATGATCAATTAGGTCATTTTCGTCCTCCCTAGGCTTATTCTTGTCCAATTAGGGTTTTTAACCAATCTTGTGCATCCAATAAGTTCATTTGTGTCATTGGATTAACATTTAGGTCATATCCGTCCTCCCTAGGCATATTCTTGTCCAACTAGGGTTTTTAACCAATCTTGTGCATCCAATAGGTGTGTTTGTGTCAGTGGATGATCAATTAGGTCATTTTCGTCCTTCCTAGGATTATTCTTGTCCAATTAGGGTTTTTAACCAATCTTATGCATCCAATAAGTTCATTTGTGTTATTGGATTAACATTTAGGTCATATTCGTCCTCCCTAGGCATATTCTTGTCCAATTAGGGTTTTTAACCAATCTTGTGCATCCAATAGGTGTGTTTGTGTCATTGGATGATCAATTAGGTCATTTTCGTCCTCCCTAGGCATATTCTGGTCCAATGAGGGTTTTTAACCAATCTTGTGCATCCAATAGGTGTGTTTGTGTCATTGGATGATCAATTAGGTCATTTTCGTCCTCCCTAGGCTTATTCTTGTCCAATTAGGGTTTTTAACCAATCTTGTGCATCCAATAAGTTCATTTGAGTCATTGGATTAACATTTAGGTCATTTTCGTCCTCCCTAGGCATATTCTTGTCTAATTAGGGTTTTTAACCAATCTTGTGCATCCAATAGGTGTGTTTGTGTCATTGGATGATCAATTAGGTCATTTTCGTCCTCCCTAGGCTTATTCTTGTCCAATTAGGGTTTTTAACCAATCTTGTGCATCCAATAAGTTCATTTGTGTCATTGGATGATCAATTAGGTCATTTTCGTCCTCCCTAGGCATATTCTTGTGCAACTAGGGTTTTAAACCAATCTGTTGCATCCAATAGGTTTGTTTGTGTCATTGGATGATCAATTAGGTCATTTTCGTCCTCCCTATGCTTATTCTTGTCCAATTAGCGTTTTTAACCAATCTTGTGAATCCAATAGGTGTGTTTGTGTCATTGGATAATCAATTTGGTCATTTTCGTCCTCCCTAGGCTTATTCTTTTCCAATTAGGGTTTTTAACCAATCTTGTGCATCCAATAGGTGTGTTTGTGTCATTGGATGATCAATTAGGTCATTTTCGTCCTCCCTAGGCTTATTCTTGTCCAATTAGGGTTTTTAACCAATCTTGTGCATCGAATAACTTTGTTTATGTCATTGAATTAATATTTAGGTCATTTTCGTCCTCCTAAGGCATATTCTAGTCCAATTAGGGTTTTTAACCAATCTTGTGCATCCAATAGGTGTGTTTGTGTCATTGGATGATCAATTAGGTCATTTTCGTCCTCCCTAGGCTTATTCTTGTCCAATTAGGGTTTTTAACCAATCTTGTGCATCCAATAAGTTCATTTGTGTCATTGGATGATAAATTTGGTCATTTTCGTCCTCCATAGGCATATTCTTGTCCAACTAGGGTTTTAAACCAATCTTGTGCATCCAATAGGTGTGTTTGTGTCATTGGATGATCAATTAGGTCATTTTCGTCCTCCCTAGGCTTATTCTTGTCCAATTAGGGTTTTTAACCAATCTTGTGCATCCAATAGGTGTGTTTGTGTCATTGGATGATCAATTAGGTCATTTTCGTCCTCCCTAGGCTTATTCTTGTCCAATTAGGGTTTTTAACCAATCTTGTGCATTCAATAAGTTCATTTGTGTCATTGGATGATCAATTAGGTCATTTTCGTCCTCCCTAGGCTTATTCTTGTCCAACTAGGGTTTTTAACCAATCTTGTGCATCCAATAGGTGTGTTTGTGTCATTGGATGATCAATTAGGTCATTTTCGTCCTCACTAGGCTTATTCTTGTCCAACTAGTGTTTTAAACCAATCTTGTGCATCTAATAGGTGTGTTTGTGTCATTGGATGATCAATTAGGTCATTTTCGTCCTCCCTAGGCTTATTCTTGTCCAATTGGGGTTTTTAACAATTCTTGCGCATCCAATAAGTTCATTTGTGTCATTGGATGATCAATTAGGTCATTTTCGTCCTCCCTAGGCTTATTCTTGTCCAATTAGGGTTTTTAACCAATCTTGTGCATCCAATAAGTTCATTTGTGTCATTGGATGATCAATTAGGTCATTTTCGTCCTCCCTAGGCATATTCTTGTCCAACTAGTGTTTTAAACCAATCTTGTGCATCCAATAGGTGTGTTTGTGTCATTGGATGATCAATTAGGTCATTTTCGTCCTCATTAGGCTTATTCTTGTCCAACTAGTGTTTTAAACCAATCTTGTGCATCTAATAGGTGTGTTTGTGTCATTGGATGATCAAATAGGTCATTTTCGTCCTCCCTAGGCTTATTCTTGTTCAATTAGGGTTTTTAACCAATCTTGTGCATCCAATAGGTGTGTTTGTGTCATTGGATGATCAATTAGGTCATTTTCGTCCTCCCTAGGCTTATTCTTGTCCAATTAGGGTTTTTAACCAATCTTGTGCATCCAATAAGTTTGTCTGTTTCATTGAATTAATATTTAGGTCATTTTCGTCCTCCCTAGGCATATTCTTGTCCAATTAGGGTTTTTAACCAATCTTGTGCATCCAATAAGTTTGTCTGTTTCATTAAATTAATATTTAGGTCATTTTCGTCCTCCCTAGGCATATTCTTGTCCAATTAGGGTTTTTAACCAATCTTGTGCATCCAATAGGTGTGTTTGTATCATTGCATGATCAATTAGGTCATTTTCGTCCTCCCTAGGCATATTCTTGTCCAATTAGGGTTTTTAACGAATCTTGTGCATCCAATAGGTGTGTTTGTGTCATTGGATGATCAATTACGCCATTTTCGTCCTCCCTAGGCTTATTCTTGTCCAATTAGGGTTTTTAACCAATCTTGTGCATCCAATAAGTTGAGTTGTGTCATTGGATTAACATTTAGGTCATTTTCGTCCTCCCTAGGCTTATTCTTGTTCAATTAGGGTTTTTAACCAATCTTGTGCATCCAATAGGTGTGTTTGTGTCATTGGATGATCAATTAGGTCATTTTCGTCCTCCCTAGGCTTATTCTTGTCCAATTAGGGTTTTTAACCAATCTTGTGCATCCAATAAGTTGAGTTGTGTCATTGGATTAACATTTAGGTCATTTTTGTCCTCCCTAGGCTTATTCTTGTTCAATTAGGGTTTTTAACCAATCTTGTGCATCCAATAGGTGTGTTTGTGTCATTGGATGATCAATTAGGTCATTTTCGTCCTCCCTAGGCTTATTCTTGTCCAATTAGGATTTTTAACCAATCTTGTGCATCCAATAAGTTTGTCTGTTTCATTGAATTAATATTTAGGTCATTTTCGTCCTCCCTAGGCTTATTCTTGTCCAATTAGGGTTTTTAACCAATCTTGTGCATCCAATAAGTTCATTTGTGTCATTGGATTAACATTTAGGTCATTTCCGTCCTCCCTTGGCATATTCTTGTCCAATTAGGGTTTTTAACCAATCTTGTGCATCCAATAGGTGTGTTTGTGTCATTGGATGATCAATTAGGTTATTTTCGTCCACCCTAGTCATATTCTTGTCCAATTAGGGTTTTTAACTAATCTTGTGCATCCAATAAGTTCATTTGTGTCATTGGATGATCAATTAGGTCATTTTCGTCCTCCCTAGGCATATTCTTGTCCA